>WBNH01006812.1:179734-199463 GCA_013401255.1 Urocolius indicus | reverse complement strand
GGGACAACCTGCTTCACCATGGTCCTCACCACATATCGCAGGGGAGCCTTCTTCTCAGTGCCTAGGCACTCTCCTCCCCCTCCTTCTCCACTGACCTTGGTGTCTGCGGAGATGTTTTCACATTCTCTCTCCCTGTTGCTGCTGCAGTTCTGCAACTGCGCAACAACCTCTTCTCCAATCTGTTATTCACAGAGGCGTTACCACCGCCACTAATTGGCCAGGCCTGGGTCAGGTGCAGGGTCCAGCTTGAAACTGACTGGCCCTAACCCTGTCAGCTACAGGGGAAGCTTCTGGCAACTCTCTTTGTTTAAAGAAGCCACCCCTGTAGCCCCCCTGCTACTGACAAGCCTGGCCCAGGCCAAAACCACTACAGTAAACTTGGTAATTCTGAATGTTCACAGGAAACAAACAGCATGAATTTTCTAGTCCAAAGTAAGGAGTCACTGTAAGAACTTTACTTTGTCTGACAGTTGAAATAGGCTCACCAGCTCTTCACAGGAGAATATGGGAGAATCTTTATGTAGAAAAATTATTTGTTAACTGTAAACAAGCAATGAGGTACTTTTGTGGCAATACTAGAGATGGCCACAAAGCAAAAAACAACCTGATGTAGAGATTTATATGCACGAAGATGAGAAGGAATCTCACATGAGTAAACAATGGTTTAACTAGATTAGGCCAATGTGTAGACAAACCATTAACAATAACAGGAAATCTAACATTTAATTGAACATATAATTTCCTTCCTCATTAGGAGAGAGTGCTGAAATTCAGTCATACTTATGTTACATATCTTAGGACTCAATTCATGTCTTTTTCAACAAAAGAGGAACAGAGTCATTGATACAGGTTTTTTTAACGCTCAACAGTGGAGAGTATATAAATATCAGCACTTAAAATTTTCTGTCTCCAATTGTATAGTTTCAATTTAGTTATAAGATCTAAATAATAACAAAATGATTGAGACTTAAAAGCCAAGCATTTTAAGTAAAAGGGTCTTTGAAGTTAGTAAAAGTAAAAACAATCTCTAGAATATGTTTGTCTGATCTTCTATTAACATCATTAAAGTCTCAGATGAGAAGTCATTACAATTATCAGCACAGAACAAGAAAAGGAGAACAAAGTGCTGCCCTGTATGTGCCTACTTATAAGCTGGCTACCTAAGGTATATTACAAAAAGTCTTTGACATGACCTGGAGAGCTCTTTAAATTCCACTGATGAATATTCCACTGGCAATATTTACTAGATTTCCAGTATCTGTAGTGGGAACTGGGACATTTAGATCACATATAAACAGCTAAAGGTAAACAGAGATTTAGATTCTTAGTTTAGTACGAAAAAACACTGTGATGTCTTCAATAACCTATGCCTTTCTCTGTGATAGATCTTGACTCAAACATGATGTGATATGAGCTCATAATTTACTTTTTGCCCCCTTGTGGTTGTGGAACATCCTACCTGAAATGTTTGCCCTACTGAAGCTAACAGTGAAAACTCATTCACTTCAGTGGAGCAGGATTTTATTTGTTCCATTTTTCTGTATTCAACATTACTGTTAAAGTGCATGCATATGGAACACAAGGCATCAGAAGAAAAGAGTAAAATTATCTTCTATTAGCCCTGCAATTCTAAGCATTGATCTACAAAAGACAACTATAAAGTCAAAGAGATACTACACATGCAAGGTGTTCATTTAGCATCAAAGTCTTCGAAATTTCCATTTTCCTATGCAACCTGATCTAGGTCGACCTGCTTCTGCAGGGGGTTGGACTAGATGATCTCTAAAGGTCCCTTCAAACCTTACCATTCTATGATTCTATGATTTTATGATTTCTAGGTTTATAAGTGACAAACTATCTGCATAATACTTTATGAGACACACATCAGACACAGAACAGATTAACAAAGCATACACTAAACATAAGGTAATTGTCATGTTATATGAGATACAACCCTTGTTCCTCAGAGACACATTGTACGTTCTAGATGGAAGGGAATTGCATTCTTGATTGATGATTCACAATCTTAAGAATTCATTGACACAGGTGATAATGCCAGTGCAGTTACTTAAAATCTTAAAAAAACTCCAACCAAATGGATCAAACCAAGCAGAAACAGTAAGGAGAGCAGGTTGCTTTATATTGAGTGATGTGAGAGTTAGAATATTCCACTGAAATATGATAAACTAAGTTCAGTATGTAATAGAGAGCATTCTGTGCTCTTCTTTCTGTGAAATACAAAACGGAAATTGTGTTATTCAGTCTCTCCCATGCACGAAAGCTGTTTTGCCAATTAAAAGCAGACAAAAGGGAGTACAATAATATTTTTTTTCTTTTGAAGAAATAAAATTTAACTATTAATACATATAGGATTGCACCTTGTGTTAAAATAATGCCCGTTCTACACTGTTTCTGGAGAGTACAACGACGTTGTAGGTATTAGGCAAATGCTAGAGTCACTATAATTGTGACAGCATAGTAAAACATTTTGTTATCTAGGAAAGCAAGCTCTTTCCAAAGTGTGTACACAGATGTCTCAAAAAATAACTTCTACTTCAATAAGTAACTGATGCATGCAGTGCCCTAATGGTAGTTTTGAAACTTTACATATAACAACACGCATAAATACTAACAATGTGCAAAAGCTCAGCTTTATTTGTTGGGATAGTAAAGTCATCATGGCTCTAAAAACAATTAAAAAATTATTTCATAGGAAAATAATTATTAATCCTTCAGATTCACAGAAAAACTAAAGCACCTGAAAATAACAAGAAAGATGTACATACATCTAAATACACCAAAGAAGTACAGGGAAAAAGAAAGTAAGATCAGTAATAATATCAGGTTTTACATCTTTAGATAACAATACCATAAGTTACACTACAGCTTAATATGTGGGCATTGACAGCTGTACTTAATTGTCTCAGATTAGGTCAGAGAACGTCCATCATTCATCTTTTCAAGAGTAGCTACCAATCAGTATTTTCAACTTTCATTATTACTTGGCAAGAAAATACTCACACTTTTGGAAGAATAATTATGAGTATTATTACCCATGTCAGTGGAACTGTTTGCAGAGTCAATGAGACTATTTGTAAGGACTAGAGATACCTAGTGTAAGAAAACAGACATAAACCTAGCTAATTTATCATTGGAAAGCACTACTGCTGTTCTCTAATATTTTACAGTAATATTTTACCATATCTGGAAGAGAAGATTCTTCTTTTCTGTGAATGCACATTCCAGTAGCAATGCTAAGTGCTCTGTAAATGCCTTCAACTGGATCAGAGTGGGCAGCAAAATAAAGTAGCATCTCAGTATAGTCAAGCAGAGCAGGATCTTCTCTGGTGTCAGCAAATAAAGTGAAGAAAAACTATAAAAGGACAAAAATACGTAAATTAATTTCTGCCAGTAGAATTTAATCAACAGTCAAAGACTGTAGACCAAAGTATGAAATGATAAGTGACAGTATCTTTAAAAATGTATCAACACTGTGTAAATCAAGATAATTGAGTCATACATGTAAGACGACAAATTATAGTTTTTGGGTTTTTTTGAGATTGAGGACTCACTGAACAAGGAGAAATTAATAAAACAGTGTATTATGACAAATAGCAAAATGTTTTCTTGTTTTCAGATCAGACTATTATCTCCTTCTTCAATGAAGCCTTCCATGAACTTAGATGAAGTGATCATTAGACTCTCATTCTTTACAATGCTTGTTACTTTGTAACTAAAATTAAGGCAGTTTGAGGGAGAATAGGAATAATTAAGTTTTTCTGAGCAGACTATGATTCAGAGTACTGAAGGACAATTCCTAGCTTCCTTTCTACATTATTTCTAACTTTGAGTCATAGTCTGAAGCACCACCTGATGTCAAAAACCATGGAAACATTTCAGCAGTTACAGGAAAAAAACAGACTCAAGAAACTTTTGAACAAGATCTCTCGGTTTAGAATAATGAGTGGTCTCTTCAAAACATGTATGTTTTTCAAGTTACCTTCATGAGCTGTCTTAGCCTATCTAAAGGCAAAGGTTCTTTGAGACTTTTTGTCATGCTTAGATCTTCATTTCCATTAAACCATAAGCCGATCTGGTTAAGAAAAAAAAAGTAATTTATTTTCACATATTAAAATAGAATGGTTCCTATGCTCTACAATTACTTGACAGACAGATTACTAAGAGCTTAATTCCTGGAATTATGAAGACATCTGAATAATTGAGTATTTGTTTGTACTTTGCAAAAACGCTTTGGGAATTACTGAAAACAGAGTAGGAGAGAAATGAACCTACGCTCTTGAAAAAAAAAAGTGAAAATGAGGTAGATGCTATGAAATTTATTTTTAAAAGCTTGAAAAACAGATACAAATGGACAGAATTGCAGAAGTTTTGTGTATGCATCAACATATATATATGTAGATGCACAGATAGAAGTATGGATATGTATATATCTTCTGGTATGCATAAAGAAGAGTGTGTCCAGGTGAGGGAGGTTCTGCTCCCCCTCTGCTCTGTGCTGGTGAAGCCTCATCTGGAGTCCTGTGTCCAGGTTTGGGCTCCCCAGCTCAAAAGGGACAGGGAACTTCTGGACAGAGTCCAGCACAGGGCCACCAAGATGATCAGAGGACTGCAGCATCTTCCTTATGAGGAAAGGCTGAAGCAACGGGGGCTGTTCAGCCTGGAGGAGACTGAAGAGGGATCTCATTAGTACTTACAAGCATTTGAAAGGAGTATGTCAAGAGGATGGGGTGACACTTTTTCTGCAGTGTCCAGGAGTACTGGACAAAAGCTGGAACACAAAAAGTTCTGTCCAGTTCTGGGCCCCTCAGTTTAAGAAAGACAGGGAGATGCTGGAGAGAGTTCAGTGCAGGGCCACCAAGATGATCAGGGATTGGAGCATCTCCCTTATGATGAAAGGGTCAGGGAGTTGGGGTTCTTTAGCTTGGAGGAGACTGAGAGGTGATATCATTAATGTTTACAAATACATAAAGGGCTGGTGTCAGGAGGTTGGAGCCAGGCTGTTCTCAGTGATGTGCAATGATAGGACGAGGGGCAAGGGGTACAAGCTGGAACAGAAGAGTTTCCAAAGAAACAGAAGGAAATTCTTCATTGTGAGTGTGAGGGAGCACTGGAACAGGCTGCCCAGATGGGTTTTGGAGTCTCCTCTGGAGACATTCAAAACACATCTGGATGAATTCCTGTGTGACCTGATCTAGGTGGACCTGTTTTGGCAGGAGGGTTGGACTAGATGATCTCTAGAGGTTCCTTCTAATCCCTACCATTCTATGACTCTGTGATTCTATGATTATATATATGATGAATTAGAAAAGTGAACCAGCAGTGTGCAATTAAAAATCCAAAGTAAAAGTGAAAATTAAAGAGTAGAATTTTCCTAAACCGAGAAAAAGATATTCTTTTTACTCTTTCATGAAATTTGCTTCCTGAAAAACCTTGCTTAACTATGCAATGATTCAAACAGAAATCAGATGAAGGAATTTTATAACATACTATCTATTCAAAGGTCTTCAATCTTCCTTTTCAAAAAATTCTTATTTGAAAAATTCTAGAAATATTTAATGAAAGTGGAGCTGGTCAGTCCAAACTAAAATACTTATTTCTGTTTTGATGATTTTTTTTTTTTTTTTTATAGATACAGTGCCAAACAAGTCAACAGTACTCAAAGTGGTCATAGTAGTTTCTCTAGAACATAAAGTATTTTTATTCTTAGTTTTGACCAGCCAGGCAAAGGAAAAACAACAAGCAGGAACAGAAAGAACCCTTCTCTTCCGGCTTCTTCTTAAAAAATGATCATGGAGACACCTAATTGTCTCAGTCTCAGAAGTGGGTCTGACTCAAAGCTGGGGAGAGTTTCAAGCAATTTCTTTCAGGAGCCATCTTTACAGCCCCTTCTCCATTACCAGAAACTGCTCCACACAAAACCATGACAACTCTAAATTAATTTATGGGATAAGTAGGAAATGGAAATAAAAACTAAGCTTAATTATCCTGATTTGTAGAGCTATGGATAAGAAAAATAGGCCTTCAGTGTCCTGAAGACATTTTTCACTAGTAAGCACCCTAAAAGCCAAAACATTTAAAATTCACACTGAATTTCTGAATGTGAATAAACCCAACAATACATTATTCAGTTCAGAGTATTTAATGAAAGAGAAGTATTCAAAAGAGAAAAGAAATATAACCTGCATATAGTATTCCTGTGTAACAAAGCCTGATCCAGCTATATCAACAGACTGGAAGCTACGCAGCGTTTTGAGAAGCTGTGACACAGATGGCACTGGCCAGGGCTGTGCTGCTGCTAGCAAGAATCTGCGCCAGTTCATAAGTTCTGAGTTCACTGTGAATGCCGATGCCAGATTTTGTAACTACAAAAACAAAATAAAAAATGTTGTCAAATATGCATCCATAAACATACGCTTTCTATATACGATGTATCTTTACGTCTTTTTCCATGTTAGAATAGACAAGATTCTGCAGTGAGACTTCCAAGATGTATAAAGGATATGCACCACTAAACAAAACAGATCACAGATGACTGTCTGTCACTGAGGCTAATTGGCATGTGCAGTTGACATCTCTCTAAGTAAATACTCTGGCCCCCTAAACAGGGGTCTATCTCTAAACCGCATATGAGATAATAGCCCATACTAACCCCTGAATCATGCTCCATCTGGGAAAACACTAAGGGTTGAACACATAATTTAGCAACATGAGTACAGAATCTAGGAAACCCTTAGGCCTATGCCTTGGCTCTATTTTGCTTACACAGGTCCAGCATGTGGCTCTTCTCTGCTCTGTCTTGATTTTAATTGTTGCAGCTTGCCATGTGTCTCTCTACTCCTGAAGATACTGCAGGTGGATAGTGGATCAGGGTACAGGGGACACAAAAGTGGCACAGTTCATTTCTGAATTGCTCGTGTGGCAAGATCCTACTATATACCTTTACACTATCTTCTGCTCCACATCCAGGTTCTTTCTCAAGGAAAGTGTCTGGTTTGCTCCAGGTTGGAGTTTGTGAAGGAAGTAATGTGTTTACATGAAAGAGGGCTGGGGGCAACACAGAGTGAGACAATTTAATAATGTAGATGTCATCTGCCCAATGTTGGCAGTAACATTCACAATTGGAATTCTTGCTTGAAACTCTATTTAATCACAAAGCGATAAAATGATGAGTTCAGTATAACTTGCATCGGATAAGTGTACACTTTTGCTTGTCGCCATGCATTTCATTATTTATGTTACGTTCTTTTGCTATAAAAGTCTCATTTTTAAATGGTTCTTTTAAGGAAAGGAAAATCTGTTATTAAAATAAAAGTACTACTTAGAAGCAGTAAAAGTTCTCAAAAAATCAAGAACACGGGATACATGCGCATGAGTCGTAGCTTTCCTTATATAATTTCTTTCCTGTGCTAAGATTAGATTTTTATATATTGAGGATGACAGCTGTTCTTAGTTTTCACTAAACTCAGTGGAAATCCACCACTATAAAACTTAAAAAGGGTTTACGCATGCAGGCCATTCTGAGAAGTATATTTGAATAAAGCAGTTTCCCTCCTGTATAATCTAGTTAAAATCTTAATATGAATTGTGGCATACTGCCAGAAATAAATATCAAAATATGCCAAAACAAGTAAACCTTTTGATCCCATAGGTTTAGCAGCAACATCTGAAAGTAAAATGAATCAGAGAGTTCAGTGATGGCAGATTTAAAAAGACGAAATTCTAATTTTTCATCTTCCTAAAAATTTTGGATAAATAAGTTTAAGGTCACACAGCTAAATAGTTTATTCTCCTGTCAGTCTTATTGAACTCCTACAAATTAATTTTCAGTGGTGGCTAAGAAACTGATATAATTTGAAAATCATAAATAAATATAGTGCTAAGGACAAGGATTTTATTTCTGGCTTAGTGGTTTCCAGAATCTTTCTCCAGTGAAACAGAAGAATTTTAAGGAAAAAAAGATACTGACCTATAATAGTTCTACTCTTGACTTTACCATAATAAGGACAATGTTGCATCTCATACATGAACCAACACATTAGTTGAAATGAAAATAACTTACATCTGGAAGTGTCAAGTTCATCCATGCATTACAAAGCAAATTTCTTTCAAGATTCCAATTAATCCAGTCAATAAATATGTCAATAAATACTTTCTTTTGTATAAAACCTAGTAAAAGAAAGTCAATATATTAAAAATATATTTATAATTTAAACAGGCTTCTCTTGTTAAAGAAAATCTATTTTTAAATTTTAATGCTCATTTGGGTGAATTATTTATTTCATTATTATGTACTATTGATAGTGGTAATATATTTCCAGACAAACTTAAAATAATCTAATTTAAAATAAATCATGTGTGGCCTGTCTAATAGCAAAATAAGAAATACTCCAATGCACTGAAATTCTTTTGATACGGTCCTGATCTGCATTGTAATCAGTAACCCATTCTCACACGTCTACATTGACAGCTAATAAGCAGTTTACAAATACCAATCACACACACGTATTCTGTGTACTGAATTCCTACTGATCTCTTTTTTCACTGTGCTCTATTTTAATCAGTCATAAATCCACCTCTGCTTTTGGCTTCCTCTGTGGGAAATGTGAAGAAACAACTGTCCCTTTCACTCACAGCTAAATGACTTTCTGTTAATTAAAGAAATGCTGATGTGCTGCAAGGTAACTTCTTTTGCTCTACAATCTCCTCTTGAAATATCGGATGTGGAAAAATTACAAAAGTTACAATAGTTCAAAAACTTCTGATTACATCAAAAGACAGAAGGTGATTCATCAGTTTAATTAAGGAGGTCACCAATGCTTTATAATCATGGGGAGATGCTATGAGTGGACATGCACACATATGATGCTGAAGAAAGAAGGTTTCTATATATGGTAGTAAGTAGTAAAAGAGAAAAATAAAAAAGCAAGTAGTAAAAGGAAATTATGTCTTTTGGGAAATAATAGGAAAACAATTCTAAAAATTGGCTTCTTTTACCTAATAAAATTGGTTTGAAACTAGGTATACTCTTTATAAAATAATGTCATTAATTAGTTTGTTAAAAAAAGAAAGAAATAAAACTGAACAGGTTTTTGTTAAATGATACAGCTAACTGTATAGAAAACGAACTTAACGAATGTGTAGAAACACTTATAATTAGAAAGGACAGCAAGCATTTTGGAAAAAGAATCAAAATTCAAAAAGACATTGAAGAACTGGTGAGATGGTCAAGATCATTAAGTATATTTCACTGGAAACAGATGAAATTATTTTGAAGAAACAGATGGTACAAATTAGTACACTTATTATATTGCAGATAAATCACAAAACGACTTCAAGCACACTGGAGATCAAGGTCAGAATTCAAATTAATTTTACTAATTGGAGAAATAGCTTAAAATATATCCAGTAAGACGAAATGTCAAGTGCCATACTGGGCTGAAATAATTAACTGTGTGTCACAATGGGAATCTTGTTGTCAAAGTAAAATTTCTGTAGAAAAGTCTCTAGGGGTTTCGGCAGATTACAATACCACCAGAAAGTACATGGGAAGTGTCATGAGTTTATGTGAAGTTGCTTTTTGTGGTAATAGGGGGAGGGGGCTGCAATGCTGCCCTGCCAACAGTTCAAGAAACAAAACAAAAGCTCTTTGTTGGACCTGTCTCCAGCCTGGCTGGGACAATCTGGTCCCTCTGTGGTCATTATTTAAGGAGGGAAATCTGTAGCAGAAAAGGAGATGTTGGAGTGATATGAGTTGGAGGCAACTACGCAGACCTCACAGTCGGAGAGAGGAAGGGATGAGCAGTGCCAGACCAGAGACCCCCAGCAGCCCCTAGTGAGAATGCAGCCATGCGTCTGCAACCCATGGAGAGCAATGGCAGGACTGAGAGCCACCGGTAGCTGTCTGTGAGCGTACCCGCACGGGCAGAGACTGTGTGAGGAGACAGCCATGGCGCAGGCCATGCTGGAGAGCCTGTGGGCTGCAGCGACCCACACAGGTGGTGGCGAGGAGCTGCAGCCCTCAGAATGAACACATACTGGAATGGCCTATGCAGGGCTGCCCAGCATGTGAGGGAACCTGTGCTGGAGCAGGGAGGACCAGCAAGGAGCTCTTCTGCCTTGATGTGAGACAAGCAGCATGAGCTATTGGGAAAGGCCTGACTGAAACTCTCATTCCCTATCCCCCAGCACCACTTGGCAGGTAAGAGGTAAATACACCAGGACCAGGTGCCTGAGCATGGGAAGAGGGGAGAGGTGGGGAGAAGATGGTCTTAAAGGGCTGGTTGTGATCTTCATCATTGTACCATTCTGTTGTTTTTTTGTTTGTAATGTGATGCTGGATTAAATTAAGTTTCATTTTCTTCCCCAGGTTGAGTAGTCCTGTCTGTTTTGCTCAGGACCATAAGTGGCAATTGAGACTTCCCTGTCTTTGGAAGCTCCAAAGGCCTTTGGTACTTGTTGCTGATTGTGGTCCTAGATGGGCCTAAACCATAACTGGAAGATACAGTAAATAATCCTTGCATTCTTTTCAGATGCTAAGGCTTCTGCCAGCATACAAATTTGGAATCTGTAGACCTGAAAGAATATATGGAAACTAAAGAATGCCCAAAAGAAAACAGCAAGAATTATCACAGGTTAATAAAACTTGTTTTGAAAGGAAAGGTTGAAAGAATTCTGCTAGCTTCATCTACTAAAGGAAGAATATGAGAAGACATAGCAGTAGTTTTCCAATTAAAACTAAATTGTTACAAAGAGGTTAGGGATAAACCCCTCTCCATAGCTGTGGTTAGGAAAAATGATGGGAAAAAATATTCACAGCAAAAATACTGCTTATAGTAGTAAAAAACCAATTGGAAGAATACACCAAAGCACTAAGAAGAACAAACCATGGATTCAACAGTGGACTATTAAAAAAAAAAATAAAAAAAGACTGAGGGACAAATACTGGATACAGATTGTCTGACTAAACTTAAAACCATTTTTAGACATGGATGACAATACTTGTTATGATACAAAGATTTTGCTAGTACTTTTCCAAGGGCAATTTATCTATTATCTTCAGTCCTCATAATAAAAATGTCATGCTGCCCCTGTGCATCACAGAAGTGACTTCAATGTTACATATTCTAAATATACTTTTATTTATGACTTTGTTTTTCTGTCTTCTGCTGTTGAACATTCTGGGAATACATTTTCAATGTTTATCTATCTCATCATTGTAAAAATCTTCCCATTTGAAAACTCTGAAGGGAAAAACTTACTCTGTGATTTAAGAGAAAGAAATAGAATTAACAATGCCACGTCTCTGATGAGGCACTTCATATAATATAGATCCTGTTGTGTATTAGGTAGAATACAACTAAACACTTGTTATCTGACAAATCACAAATAAAGATATTTCAATGACAGATCTTTCATAATCAATCATATAAAGCACAGCACTGATCTGTTTTTCTGACCCCTACAGATTAACTCTGCTTGAGTGCACTAACATCCCTTAATGAGGCATATGTTCAAAACTTACCCTGATATACTGTTTAGACCTTGAAGTAGAATGAATATGTGGATGACACAATAAAAACTACAAATATATATGTGTATATATATAGTTCATCTTCAGCAATTACCAGACATGTTTGATATTGAAAGTAGAGATTTTATCTTGGTTTAGAAAAGGGCTGATTTAAAGGAGAATGATTGCACATTCATTTCTTCCAAATTATTTCATTTTCATCACTGTTGGAGAAACCAAGAAGGGTCACTAATGGATTCACTTTAGCTATCTTTTGATATAAATCATTGTTTTTTTCCTTGATGGTAGTAATACATTCTGGTATGCTTTACCTTGATTGGAAATTATCAAGTAGAAAGTTGCATTTAGAAAATGTAGAATTACAAAACTAGGAAATCAGATATTTCTTAGAACAATTTTCATTTTCAGATCCTAGATGAAAAGTCAGGCAACAGCATTCTTATTGCAAACCTCACAAACATTTTTACAGAAAAAACAGGTTGTTAAAGCTGTGAATTATATTAGTCATATCCTGCCTGTAAGAATATTTGATAGGAGGAAACTGATTAGTAATTAGCAATCAGCAATGGGAAATGGATCTGTTCTGCCTCTGTAGGAAAATTTTTTGAAGAAGCCTGGCAAAAATCTGTGAAAGGTCAGGTTCAGCCTTATTCACAAGAGAATAAAATGTAGCCACACACATAGATATGGAAAAAATGTATTACCCAACATGTTAAGCAATCATTTGACAGAAAGAATGCATTGGTTTTGCACATATTTATCAAAAGGAATTCAGAGTTTTATGAATCCATTAATCCTCTTGAGCTACTGAAGACTGACAATATGACAGTTAACTCCAGTGGTTGTAATGTATTATCACTCAGTCAAATGCAATAAACAAACAGATAGAAGTTATGAGTCATCCTTCTGTCCACTTATTACCAAGGTAACTATGTACTCCATTAATTTTGTTCATTGTTTTGAGATTTATAGAAGTCAAGTACAGAAGG
This sequence comes from Urocolius indicus, assembly GCA_013401255.1. Classification (NCBI taxonomy): domain Eukaryota; kingdom Metazoa; phylum Chordata; class Aves; order Coliiformes; family Coliidae; genus Urocolius; species Urocolius indicus. The sequence continues at coordinate 186,923 of WBNH01006812.1, read as the reverse complement.
GTAAATGTAAACACCTAGTAGCAATTAATCAGTGACTATAAGGAAAAGCCGTATTTTAACATTATAATATATTATGAAAAAAATTTAAACTCATTGACATTGCAAGCTACTCTCTTAAATGGTCCACATATGTTAAAATGAGACTGAAATAAAACCTGACAATTTTCACCTAGTCACTTCTACAGAGGGTCCAAATCAAACTCAGGGGAGTAATATGGTCCTTTTATTTGTCATCATATCACCTCCCTGTAGTCTCCAATTTCTCTGCCAAGTAGCATTCCACAAATTAAGAGCTTTCTGGAGGTCAAATGTTTTGATATCTGAAGAGTTCATCTGAACTATCATAACATCCATCACACTTTTAGAATTTAGTTTAGAGTGCAAATGCATCATGGTGAATCTCATTTGGCTGAAGCCTCGTTCTGTTTCAGCTGAGCTGACTGGCAGAGTTAGGATTAAAATTAATCATGTCAGGATGCTGAGGTACTTCTTTGAATTTGAGTTCACTGAATCCCATGTCAAGGTCTGGATGTTTTGAAGTCTAAAAAATAGGGTAAGAATTATAATTATCACTAAATGTATTTTCATAATCCTTCTGAGCAAAACAATAAACAGACACAAATACAGCTTTCTTATTACCAGCTCTAATTTCAACATGTTCTATCCTGTTTCTACCTCACCTATATTCACACTAGCAGCTTCTAATATTACTTCATAATGCTTGATTATGATAGACACTTTATTTTCCCCAAATTCTATAGCAGACACAATACAAAAATACTTTTATGCTTTAAAAAATATTAGTAGGTGCACTTCAAATAACTATCACAGTTCTATACCTTGCTTCATTTTGTTAGGCCATAGTTAAAACTTCCAATAGCAGTTCCTCTCAAAACATCTTGACTTGCATCACAAAAGCAATCATGTAGCCTCTTTACCAAATTACTTAGTACTTTGGCTCATACTGCAGAAACATTTTCATTTCTAACAACCTGGTAACCATGAAAGTGCTGAATGGTCTCCACCAAGCGTTCCTTTGTACTGGCTCTGAAAGATACAGAATTCAAAACAACCATAAAATACTCTTATTATATTCTAAGAGATCAGGGTTCCATTGTTAGAAATACCAGACCTCCTTTGATACATGTGGAGTGTTTCCAGCATTAACTGCACAGCTGCAAATATGTCTGCAATGCAGAAGCTGTGAACCAGAGCAACACATGACAGAATGCTGAAGACATTGATGGCATCTAACAAGAAGTGAGAAAACTTTACCATCTCCACTTTCACAAGGAGGTGTAAAAGGTTTTTCACTTTCTTCTGGTTTGAGGCTCTTGAATCTCTTTCAACCTAGAAATCAATACAGAAAAAGAAAGTGTCAGGTATGTGGATCATAATTAACCATGGAAATCGATTTTCCTCAAGTTACATCCAAACTTTAAATTATTTACCTTGCTTAGATGTAGAACAATTGCAGGATAACCTTTAATCCGTACAGCTGTTTCTACACAAGGAAGCCACTGGGAGCCTCCAATGCAAGAGGGAATAGATGGGAGTAACTTAATGTCTTCATATATGGCTTTGAAGTTATTCAGAGTTGAATTATGACAGAAGTAATACATACTTCTAAAGAAGTATATCTTAAGATGTGGTATAGTTGAATATTTTTCAGTGCTGCTTTGTAAGTCTGATTTACGTGGTGAGCAAAACAATGCATAGATTTTACACAAGACTGAATTTCCCTCAGTAGTTTAGCTCACCCATTGTTTTTTCCTATCATATCATCCTTCCCACTGCTTCCAAAGTCAAATAATTTTCTTGACCAGTCTTGGCTTGCCAGACTGAGATGAAGATTTATTTGTAATGCTTCCTCAATTGCATTTTTTAAGTTGAAGCATCAGTTTTCTGAAGATGTTGGACCTTTTCTTCACATGTAAAGTGTATGTAGACAACTGCAGCTGCTTTGAGTATATCATCTGTGACTCCATCACTATTAACAGAAAAGAATTTATATTTTTCCAGTTTCTCTTTCAAAGCTCTTCTTTCTACTTCAGTAATAAAATGTATAAGCATTCTTGCTGACTTGGTACAGAACTAATATTCACTCCTTTCACAGTTTGTACATGCAGTCAAGATCTGTAAAGGGATGCCTAGGCATAGCAATTGCATGGCATGTTCTAAAATAACCTGCCTAATGTTACGGAGTTCATGATCTTCAACATTTGCTCAAAAGAAGTTGTATCTGGTGAAGCAGTAGTGGCAGCTTGCATGCAAGTAGCCCAGGCATGAGCTTCATTATTTTGGTGCGCATTTATAAATTCAAGTTTGAAGTCATCAGAGTCATCAATGCCAGAACAAAAATTATGAATGGTTTCCCCCAAATCCACATTATGCTTATGACACAGTGCACAAAACATTATTCCTCTTTCATCATCATACTATAACCAGGGGTATTTTGTCAGCCATATTTTTTGAAACTGGTGATTCCTCTTTGTTCTCTGATGTTCCAAATCTTTCTTATCTTTCCCTGAGTCACAAGCTTCTCTCTTGCTAGAAGAATTACTCTTGCTTTTAAATAGCTTCAGTGCTCTTATGGCTATAATTTAAAAAGAAACAGCTACAAATAGTNTTAATTTGGGACTACATTGTGGCAAAAACAGCCAAAAAAGGGAAAAAGGAAAACTGAGATCTGTTCTTAAATCACTTAGAAGCTACATAGGACTTTGTAAGTAATGGTCAGTTTTTGACTCCAGTTTCCTTTTGAATACCAGAAGATTGTCAGAATATGCACCAGTAAAGTGCAGGAGCATCAACATCATGTTGAAAACAGAGAAAAACAGAGTTAGGGAATGAAATTAAAAATGGACTTTCAGGCCAAATGTCTCCAGAAGATAGATTTTACTTCAGTCACAAACCTGTTATGATGTCCATTACACTTGACATTAACAGAAAAGTTAACTTGGAGCAATTTCATAAATACATAATCAAATACCTGTCACAGAATACAGAAGGTGTTCTACAGCATATGTAGTTGACATGGCCTTCTTAGAACATGTAAATTTGAAGAATGATTTTACTACTGCTTTGAGAAAGAGGAATTGTATAAGCTTCACATTTTGTTCTCAAAATGGAAATGTTCTTAAAGCACTGAGATTGTTTTCATTGTTATTTTCCCAAACTGTTCTCAAGATGGTCATTATGATATTTAGTAGGATCGAATTGCCATAAGCTGTCATTTAAAAAAAATCAATCTCTAGAGCTTGTGAATGTTCCGCTTTTGGCAAGTAATTTAATGATTCTTGTCATACACTGTTGCTATAAGGTTATGACTCTGAAAAGAATGCAGTCAAATAATGAGGACAAACTCCATGCAAAATTGAGATAATAAAGCTGGACATCTACTCACTTGAAAATAATGTAAGCAAAGTACTGAGGAAATGACCTAAGAACAATCTGACCCCCAACATCCTTATTGCAACATGTACATCAAAGAGGCAAAATTAACAAATACATTAAGTCAATCATAGCAATAAAGACCATTTGTGGTGCTTAGAAATTCTTCAGAAAGAGTCCTTGTACCTCAGTCTTTTCTAATTTACAAGAAGGGGAAAATTTTTATACATGCATTATACAACTTGTGAGATGTATTTATACCCATTGTCATAAATATGACAGCTTGCCAGCTCCATTATATCTGAGCATCCTGAAATATCACAATATTAAAAAATGGTAGGAATATGCAGCTTAAATACATTTCCATAATTTTTTTAGACAAATTTAAATCTGAGGTATCAGCTATGGTGAACGTGGACAGCAAAACCAACTAGACAACAGAAACTTTTTCTCATACGTGCCTAATTACTGTATGTAGGACTAAAAAGAGGAGGAGAAGTGAGAAAATACTATGAAGACTAAAAAAAAAAAAAATCTTCCCCAACATTAGGCAAAGGTGAGAGAACAGGTGAAAAAGATAGGGAGGGCATGATTAATGGGTCTGTAACTGCAGGATCAGAGAGTGGAAGGGACAAAATGGTTCTAACACCTCTATAGTGCCTATTGCTTCCTGAGGTGTGTGAGCACCTGTAGAAATTTGGTGTTGATTAGAAAAAAGGAGATCAGAGAATACTGTGAGCCACTGTCAGGGACAAGATTCCCTGTAAGACAGACTTTTAGTGTTACCAACATTTTTCAAATTTTGAATTTATTTATTTCAAAACACAAGGGTTTAAACTCTCACAAAAAATATGTTTGGGATATCATATGTTTATAAGTAACCAGTTGTACGTATCTTCAGAAATACAGCATATCTTACAGCATGTGAGAATAGCACACAGCTAACAATATATAGCTAAGAGGCATGAATCATCAAATCAGCTCTGTAATCCATCTAAACTATGATTATACTCGTTACAAATCCTCCCCCCAGCATACTTATACCACACTCACCTCAGGATATGAAGGTTACACAGTTGTGTTGTCTATATATCTCTACATCGATTTATCTATCTGCTAGTTCTCCCTCACTGAAACTTTTACGCTAGCCAATTTGAGCAAAGCTTGTCAGTAGGATACAGTTATGAAGGTCCTATAAACTTCTTTTAGAGTTGTTCTGAGGTACAGGAGAGAGATTCTCATAACATTTCCACTGAGGAAAAAGTAGGGAGATGACCGGCTCTCTTAGGTCTCTGTGGCCTCCTAAACTCAGTTTCAAACCCCACACAGCATCCAGTGCACACCTTCCATAGCTGTGCAAGGAAAACACATAATTAAGATGGAATGAAAAAAAGACAACACTTGTTTTTTCTTGGATGAGGCTAACAGACATGGAAAGGAACTGGAGATAGACTAGAAGGAGGAAAAGGAGAACATGGGAAAAGGTTGGATTTGTTGCAGTGATACTGTGCAAAGAACACAGGATACAAAGGGCAGGCAGCCTGTACTACTTGTGGAGCAACTTCTTTTTCACATAAAAGTTTATCATTAATGAAAAGGTAAACTAATGTGGAAAAAGCTACACAAAGCAGAAATGTTTATCATCAAAATATTTTAAAAAGTACAAGGTAACAATGACAAACATTCATATATGTTTCAATAAGCAGCACAGAAATATAATAAACAACAAAAAAAATCAGTTAGTAAGGAACAGAAAAAGAAACATTCAGGAAGAAGTATTAAGGATGACAGCACCGTAACTGTACCTAGACTTTTCAAACCTCAGATATTTTCAGTTTTTAAAAGAAATACATTGAAAGGAGACATTTCTGTGCTAACAGGTGGACTTCACTATTCACATGAAAATCAGATCATGAGGATTAGTATTAGAAGATCTTGAATTGGTTCTACAAAAGTGGTTGGAAAGAGAAACCAAACTTTATAAACTAGCATATAATTCTGATTGTTCCACTCAAAAAATGTTCTGTTAAAAAGGTAAAATTTCAGCATAACTAGATGCACACTTTAATATGCCTATGTGTTCCAAATCTAGCAACACAGTAAAAGTCAATTGACAAGTGTAAAATCAGAAAAGAAATATCAATACAATTTGGCCACAGGTTGTCCTCCACATTCTACTGGTTCACATCTTAGCAGACTATTTTTCATTTTGATATAAATGAGTATTTTACACATTTTTTTGCTACTGGGTATAGAAGTATTTTAAACCTGAACGAAGTTTATTTCTGGTGGATAATCAGTTCCATAATTCAAGCTGGAATAGATGATGATGATCACGACTGTGAAAAAACAAAATTTTAAATCCTTTGGGTAATTCAGTTGTAAGATGGAGAATAAATGTCTGGGATAGAATCTATTTTGATCTCTTTGGTAATACAAGGCATTAACAAAGTTGCATTCTCGGAAGTACTTCTGGAAGAAAACTGAGATATTCAGATGTGTGTTAATTGAATTGACAATTGACGTGGCCATAAGAAAAACATAGGGCTAAAAGGAATGAAAAGCGGTGAGATATAATATATGGTTAGTTTAATTTTGTTGGTAAGAACAGACCACATCCAAACGGATCATAGAAGAGAAAGAAGAGAAGGGAAAGAAAAAGTGTTAGTAGCCCCATTTAAGAGCTGCCATGGCTCGTCCTATAGAAAAGCAGCATGTTCCTGAAGCAATGTATTACAGTGCTGTTAACAGATTGATCAAAGCAGTTAGTGAAATTAAAGAATACTGTAGAGACCCCTTGAATTTGGGAAACGGTACTTAGAATAATAAAAAGTAATAATTTCTGTATTTCCTTATCAGACTGTAGGAGAGTAGGTAGGAAGATCCAGCACAGGCTGTATTTTTTGTCCATTGGCATTTAATAGGATGAATAATGTGTTTCCATGGAGAATCAATTGTGCAGGACAGAACAAAGTTGTCTGTGACGAACTGGCAATTCTTTAATACTTTAAATTCCTAGGAAATACAAAACTGTTTAAAATTTTTATAAGATTTATTTGTAAATATCAAACAACGTAAAGTACATTGACAGTCTCACCTTTTGCTTTCATTTTGTTAAAAATAGCTTGAAAATATATTCTTTAGACATTTACCAAATGAAAACTATTTACATGTTTATTTCTTCCAACATAATAATTTCTCCTTTGTTACTATCAGTTTTACTTGAATTTCTAAGTAAAATTCTTCATGTATTCTCCATAACACTATAGAAACTAAGCTTAATATTCCATTTGCAGAATAGGAATTTTGCTATTTCTATAGTAAAAAATATTCATAGACTTATTCCACTTAGACTTGCCGTATAGTCTATGCCTCATGCACGTTTGTGTGGATTTCCATTATGAATGCTTAGAGGACAGCTCAAGTGAGTACAAATTACACAACTAAGATGTGTGGCACCAAATCTAGATCTGTTTAGAGGTTCTCCAAGACAGGAATTAGTTTGCTACTATTTTTCTGTTTAATTTAGAGCTGCTATTCAATAGTTTTACTGTCAACGTGCTGGGTGCTTTCATGTTTCTCTCATTTGTTCAGTAAAATATGAACTAGTAAGGAAGGATGTATTTTCTATTGAGCATTCCAGTGCAGGGCCACCAAAATGATCAGGGGACTGGAACATCCTTCATATGAGAAAAGCCTGTGGGACCTGGGGCTGCTTAGTCTAGAAAAGAGAAGACTGAGGGGGGATCTTATTATTTACAAATATCTAAATGGTGGGTGTTAGGAGGTTGTGGCA
>WBNH01006812.1:164430-179460 GCA_013401255.1 Urocolius indicus | reverse complement strand
ACCACGATGATCAGGGGACTGGAACATCTTTCATACGAGGAAAGGCTGTGGGAACCGAGGCTGTTTAGCCTAGAGAAGAGGAGACTGAGGGGGGATCTTATTAATATTTACAAATATCTAAAGGGTGGGTGTTAGGAGGTTGGGGCATTATTTTTTTCTATATTAGCTAGCAACAGGACAAGGGGTAATGGGATGAAGCTGGAACACAAAAAGTTCCTCTTAAATATAAGAAACTACTATTTGACTGTGAGGGTGATGGAGCCCTGGCACAGGCTGCCCAGAGGACTTGTAGAGTCTCCTTCCTTGGAGGTCTTCAAGACCTGCCTGGACATGTTCCTTTGTGACCTGACCTAGGTGGACCTGCTTCTGCAGGGGTACTGACTAGATGATCTCTAAAGGTCCCTTCCAACCCTCAACATTCTATGATTCCATGAAATCTGTGATGTGATTGATACGGTCTTAAAGTGTATAAAAGAATGGTGGGAAGTATTTGAATGATGACTTGCACAGCTTGTGCTTTCCGTACTAATTTAGCTATGCAAAATGGTATTTTGACCAAGCAGAATGCTGTTGCATGTTCTCTAGCACATTATTTTAAACAATATTTTAAACAATAATTATTACCATTGTCCCAGAGAACACGTAACAATAACTCAAGATCATCTTTGGTCATTTTAGTGAAGATGGTATTATCAAGGGAACAACACTCTAGAAAGATGAAGGTTCCATTTCTCCCCTTGCTAATTATTACAAACATACAAGGAAAACAGTTGTTCTGTCTTAAACATACAAAGAATATTACATTTTGTATTAGACACATTTTTATAATTTTGAAAATAACAATGAATAAATGATTCATATACAAAATAAATCTTTTTAAATGGCATGACCAAACTGGTAACTATTTTTACCTCTATGACACCATCTGATAATTAAAAATGTAGAGATTTTTACTTTTACATGGCATTATATATGCAATACTATCTGCTACATTAATATCTGTAGAATTTGGAATGCTTACACACACAACCACGCCCCGACACTACAGGTAAGATTATAGGCATCTCTCTAAAGATGTAAACATCTTCCTGTCTAAAATGGATTCATGCTCAAAGGAATTTGAACTTCTCCATAAAAAAAAACTATCAAAAGCATTTCTGAGTAAAGAATTAAAGTCAACTTAATTGTGTCTTTGTGGTCTTACCAGTTGGAAGAGTTGGATTCAAAATTGTAAGTACATGTTTACACATTGTATTCCATAATCTTAGTGGCAATCATACAAAAATGATAATTACAGTATGGAATGTCAGTAGTAATGAAACTGTGCAAATTGTGTTCAACTACTTTCCATCTCAGTTTAAAACTGGCTTATCTAAATTATTTTGTAGCAATCCTACAGCAGTAGAAACTTTTGTCTTTTCAAGCATATTAAGTATCAGGTTCTCATAATGAGAGGGTAGGCAGGAAATGTATATACACAGCAAAACACTTGCAAATCATCCAAAACCAATGGCAGCCATTGACTTGAAGAATATAGTGGTTAATATTACATATTATAGAAACATCTCTTGAAAGAATATTAAGCATCTAGTCTTGAAGATTTAAAGTCCACATCAAAGACATTAAAAGTTTTCAATTTGTCTGGTAATTCACATTTTCAGTATTCTGGCCTATGACCTTACTTTTGTATGTAGCAGGATCTTTAATAGTAGTATGACCTTTAATAATACCAATAATAATACTACTACTACTACTACTACTACTAATAATAATAATAATGTTTATTTGTGTAACTACTGTTTAGTAGCTTCCAGCACCTACTTTAAATTTTAGGCAGGTTAACTAATAGTTCTTCAGGAATGAAAAGGGGGGGGAAAAAATCTTACCTTTAGGTGCCACCTGTAGAAATTGCTTATGAAGAGTAGTAAGTTGTGAAATACTTAGAGTATCATTTTCAGAGGTGTCTAAGTGGGGAATATGTGGTGAAGGAACAGAGTCAGGAGTTACTTTTATATCATTGCTGATGAAGAAATCTGCTTCTTCTAAAGTAATTTTGCATTGGATTTTTCTAGAACTCTCAATATGATGTCGTGCAACCTCAATCAGCTTTTCAACACTGTGGAAGTGTAAATGCAGAAAACAATAAGTACTTTTAATACACAATACTAGCTTTCAAATTTTGATGTGTTTACACTTTTAAAGATTTCCTGAAGGAAAAATAACAAACCCTCTGTGTGAATTATGTACTCAGCAAAGTCATTGTGAAGTGTACTCCTCCCCTGGCAGCAAGAAATCTTAAACTGTAGTACAAAATTTCTAAGAAGGCAAATCTAAGGTACAGAAGAGACTTGGTGGAAAATTTTGAAAGAATCACACTGTATTTATTCCATAAACTTTACAGAGTATACAGAGTATACATGTTTCATCTGTAATCATCCTTTAGACTATTTTGATGCCTTGTCTTTTGCACTGCCTCTAAATCTTAAATGTCAAAGCACCTTCTACAGTTGCAATGTTCAAGGGCATATGAACTCCTGTTTTGAGTGGAATGAGTACAACTCATACAGGGAAAGACATCAGCTGTCTATAACATTCAACTAGGTACTTGTTTGGCCTCAGTTTGCAGGTCAAAGAATGTGATGCTCCATAAATACTGTCTTTGGTAGTGCTTCTTGTCAAAAGAGCCAATAATACTGGCTGGAAGGCAGAGGCTCAGCCTCTTAGAGCTGTTGCCTATTAAAGCAGATTGCCCTAGCATGGATCAACTAACACAGTCTCAGGTGTGCTTCAGAAGTTAGTACAGAACAAACACATTTTCCAAAAGACAAAGTGACTCCTTTCTTTTGTAAGGTAAAAACCTTTAATTATATGGACGTAGGCCATTCTATGACAGATGGCCTGAGCATCATAGAATGCTCCCAAGGACAGAAAAATTGCAAGGGACAGCTTTGTTTAATAAATGCATCTTGAAATAGTTTTCAGCAATGTTATATATGGTGGTAATAACAGTAGGTGGATTTTACCAGCATGTGTAAAGAAAGAAAACAATCCCATAAAACAAAGTGACAGAAGCCACTGAAATGATACAGAGGCTTCTGCTAAACGGAATAACTGTTTGTCTGCAGATGATCATAAATCTCCTAAATCTGGAGTCTAGAAACTAAACAGCATAACTGCTAATTCCCTCCACTGCTGCTAGCAAAAGATTCTAATCATCCAAAGAAATGAGTTATTACCATTCAGATATTAAGATAAAATTAAATTCCAGTTCATGAAATGAAATTATATTTTTTTTCCCCAAAATTCTTTGCTTCTATATAAACAACTATCTCTACTAGAATAGCCTGGTTTGGGAAAAAATGGTTTCTGATTAAAACTGCATATATACGTTACCTGGACATTTCTGCCAAGAACCTGGATCCAAGCCACTTTTCCATATCTTTATAAGCTTCTTCTGCTTTCTTTGTCAGCTCTTCAACAAACGCTAAAGCTTTTTCTTTTATAAGCTTTAGTCGAGATTTTGTTGCTACTTCTGTTTTAATAGTAATGTCACAATAATTAATATTTATAACATTTGAGGAAAAGTCTCAGTCTTAAGCCTCTATATTTTAGCATGTCAACTTTTTTTTAGGCAGTAAAATGTGTAATTTCTCCTGTTCTTAAACATACTTTTCAGAATCATCTCTATTGCACCATGTATTTTACAAAAGTGTTTTTTTTCTATAAGCATCAGAATTCACAAGGTAATAGACATCTTCAATTAAATGAAGCAGAAGAGAACAAAAAGAATAATGGAAACCACATTCCTATTTTAAATACATTTGCTGCAGAATCACTGATGACTACCAAGCTAAACAAATTCCTGTATTCTCCATACACTCCTTTCTCTACTCTCTTTGTTCTTATTTTCATCCCTAGTTTCCAGTTAGCTTTGACTATTACACTACTTAAACTATCACCTCCAATATAAGTAACCAAACAGTAACATACCCTCATGCTTCAAAGCACTGAAATATTCTTGCTTTATTTTAAGTTGCAGTTCTCGTTTCTTTAATTCTTCTGGATTTATAGGAACTGAACTAACTTCAACCAAAGGTGCAGTAGAAGGTGGTCCTGCAGGAAAATACATCTCTCACAGTCTTTGGACTTTTAAGTTTGTATATTCATTCACAGGCCCTTACAAGACAGCATAATTTTTGAAATGAAAATTGATACTGTCCATCGTACTTCATGTGACTAATTATGATAACACAAAGATGGTTATTCAGATGTCTTATGGCAATATATTTAGATTTCATCACATGTGATTTACATCTGCGAGTCATGATAACATTAACATTGTATAAAATTATTCCAGCATATACAACTGATTTTAATTGGTTAACCAACATCCTGAAATGTATTTCTGAATGGAAAATCGTGACTGAGTAGATGTGCTTCTGCCATGATCCAAGATGGTCAAAATGTCCTCTTTGACCCTAAAATCTACCAATTTATCTCAATTTCGATGGAAGACTGGGACAAGGAACAGAATGAAGCCCCTCTAGTCCATGGGGTAATGGTGTGTGACTTGCTACTCAACTTAGATGCACACAAATCACAACTGAGGAGGTCACACTGGACTGGAGGATGGCAAATGTAACATTCATCTACAAGAAGGGCTGGAAGGAGGACCCTGAGAAATACAGGCCTCTGTGCTCCTCAGCAACATCATGAGGAACATACAGGATAACCAAGGGTTCAGGCCTAGCCATCATGGTTTTATGAAGGGCAGGTCCTGCTTGAGTAATCAGATCTCCTTCTATGACAAGGTGATCCACTTATTGGATGAGGGGAAGGCTGTGGATCTGGTCTTACTGGACTTCAGCAAAGTCTTCGACACAGTCTCCCAAAGCATTCTCCTGGAGAAACTGGTTATGGCTTGCATGGACCAACTCTGAAATGGGGGGGGGAAACTGGCCAGATGGCCTGGCCAAGACGGTTAAATCCAGCTAGTGGTTGGTTGGTCACTAGTAGTCTTCCCCAGGGCTCAGTGACGGGATCAGTTCTATTTAACATCGTTATCAATGATTTGGATGAAGGGACCAAGTGCACCCTCAGTAAGTTTTGCTGATGACACAAAGCTGGGTGGGTACATATACCGGCTTGAGGCAGGAAGGCCCTTCAGAGAGACCTGGACAGGCTGGATTGATGGGCTGAAGCTAATTGCATGAGATCCAATAAGGCCAAGTGCAGAGTCCTGCACTTGGGCCACAATAACCCTAAACAATGCTACAGGCTTGGAGATGAGTGAATAGAAAATTCTTCAGTAGAAAAGGACCTAGGGGTGTTAACTGACAGCTGAACGTGAGCCAGCAGTGTGTCCAGGTGGCCAAGAAGGCCAAGGGCATCCTGGCCTGCATCTGAAATAGTGGGACCAGCAGGACTAGGGAAGTGATTGTCTCCCTATACTCTGCACTGGTGAGGCCACATCTGTTCAGTTTTGGGCCTCTCACTACAAGGAGGACATGGAGGTTCTGGAGCATGTCCAGAGACAGGCAATGAAGTTGGTGAAAAGTTTGGAGCACAAGTCTTATGAGAAGTAGCTGAGGGAACTGGAGAAGATAACACTGAGGGGACATCTGGTCATTCCATACAAAGAAGGATATATCCTTCTTAAAAGAAGGATATAGTGAGGTTCTGCCATATAATGAACGAAGAACAAATGACATCAAGTTGCATTAGAGGAGGTTTAGATTGGACGTTAGGAAGAACTTTTTCAGTGAGATGGTTGTTAAACATTGGATTAGGATACCCTGGGAGGTGGCAGAGTCCCCATCCCTAGAGATATTTAAAAGACACATAGATGAAGTGCTGAGATGGTATGGGATTGGTGGCTGGACTTGATAATCTTCAAGACTTTTCCAACTGAAATGATTCTATGATTCTGTTGTACTCTATTGTAAATCCAAAGTTACAGATTTCTCTCTTGGAAATGGAGAGCTTGAATTTCAGGCTACTCTCACACCCACATGGCTCAATTAAGCTCCTCTCTTGCTATGTAGAATGTCTGTAGAAAGCCTTGCTTCCTGTTGGTGCTATTTTTCAGAAAGAAGTGGAAGTTACTTAAACCAATACCTGCTCAAGGAAGTATTTATGAAAGACACATAAATAGCATTGTATGCCAGAATTCCTTCCAGCAGTCTACCTGAATTGCTGAGCTACAGAGATAGAGATTTTCAGGTTTGTTTCTCCTTTTGAAATAAATTTTGCATTTGCATCCCACTGGACACTTGCTATAGGCCTATAAGCAAGATCTACATCAATGACAGTCTGCTCTTTATCTAGACTACATATACCATTATATATTATATTCTTTATTTACATCCTATTAGTGTTTATATTAAAATGATGGACATGTACAGATGCATGCTAGTATATGGCTGATAAACTAATTACAAAATATCTTGGATATAATTTATTCAATCTATTCAGGTAATTTTATTTTAATATTTGAAATATTTTCACTTAGGGCTGGAAGATAGGCAGAATGTAATGGAAATATATTTAATTCTATGAACAATTCAATTCCAAAACAGTACAAGAAAAAATTTATAATTTATCTTCTAGGTTCTATCTACAATGTTTATTCCTATGTAATAATAACAGCAGTATATATGATGAAATGCAATTGCCATACAAAAGTCTCTGCACTCCTTTATTACTACCAGCTTTTCACATTGTTACGTCACATTTGACATGTCAAAAGACAAATTAAGTCCAAATTCCATGTCTTGGCTTATTCTTTTCTGTATTACTGACATATTTACAGTTCAATAATTTCAAGCACTGATAATTCAAAGTTTACATTTCAAATACCTTTCTTTTTAGCAGTTGATTTGGGAGAAAGCTTTTTGGCATCTTTGGCACCTTTTCCCATAGCTTTGTCTGACCGTGTCTGTGAAGATTTCAGACCTTCTTTCAGTTCTTGCTGCTGATGTTCTTTCTCTTCCTCCATTTCTCCAAACTGCATTTCAGCTGTTACCTTGACAACATAATCAAACATAGTAAAGTACATCGTATCAACATTGTGCGACTCTGGTTTTAAATAGTCTATATTTGCTGGAAATACTTTCTGAGACATATACACAACTTAAACAAAGGAGATATTTTAACGAATTAAATTGATAGATTATTTATCAAAAATAAAGTTCAACAGCAAAAATGCAAGACAGAGAGAGAGTAGGTTTAATTCTTGTAACCCATTACCTATACTCCAGAAAAGGTGAGGAATGTAAGAGTGAACAGTAGGCAGAACAAGACTACAGTTACACAGTAAGGGTGCAGAAATTCTCTTAAAATTATCAAAGAGAAAAGAAAAAGTGAACCTAGAAAGTGACCATTTGAAAAGCCCACCTAATTTATCTATACTTAAATGCATAAACCATAGTTTTAGAAGTAGTGAAAGATTTGAGCAAATACTGCATCATAAGATAAAACTTGTCCTCCTTGTCATGCTTCTATTGAGGGATAAGTGGAGAGTTTATTGTGGAAGACTATAGTCAATTGAGTAATGGAATGAAAGGATCAGTTATGAATATGAAGTTGCTGATAATACACATAATTTTCCTTATGGAAGTACAAACATATAGAATGGAAATACCAGTTGTGCAACAAAAGGCATGGAACTGTCACACACATTATGTGTGTTTGGGATGCATATGGAACGGAAGGCTTTGACTGTCAGATCAAGAAACGTTTAAGTAAATAAAACATTCCTTACCATATCTGATATCGCTGATACTGCTGTTTGCCATATATTACTAATAAGATTTTCATCTTTCTCAGAAGTGGCTTCTTCCTTTTCAGAATTCTCATCCTTAGCACTCTTCTCTAAAGTTTCTTTGATTTGTGACTTGTTAATACTTATTTCTTGTGAAGGTACTTTCCAAGAAAATAGAGGAATCCTTAAAAACACGGTTTAAGACCCAATTCAAACCTCCTTTATAAAAAAGTCATTTATAACTACATTGGATAATACGCTAAGAGAACGAGAATGCTGTTTTCAAAATTTGCTATAGCAACGGGAAAGGAATGAATGTCTTTTATAACCAAAAGTGGTGAAACTTATAGTTTACAAGAAAGTGGCCTACTTTCAAATCAAAATAAGGATAATAACACCAGAAAAAGTACAAGGATGCTAAGGAATAACAACAGATGGTTAAAATGACATCAAATAACTGACTGATTTGTTGATATATTCCACATGCGCTAGAAACACAGTCTCATTTTTCAGTTTCTAATGTCCTGCTAATATTTTTTAAACACAGGTGTAATTATTGACAATATTTTTGATATTGTGTAATTATTTAATGGTATCCTTTACCTTTTAATATTACATTCAATTCTGTGTATCTTTGTAGGTTGCTTTGATTTATATTTGACATTACATAGAATCATAGAATGGTAGGGGTTGGAAGGGATCTTTGGAGATCATCTAGTCCAACCCCTATGCAGAAGCAAGTCAACCTAGATCAGGTCGCATATTCTTTGCTTTGTTATGTTCTGTAACAATAATAACTTTGTTATATGAGGATTATGCTGGAAATTGAAAGCCACACAGTGGGAAGTAGGAAACATTTCTATAGCAGATTTCTTTCTAAAGCAGCTTTAAAAATGTTTTATAATTAGATATGCATTAGTGAAAATTATATAGGTAAATCACTTCAAAAACAGTGATGAATGAAGCCTATGATTCAAGATGCATCATTTGACTGAAAACCTTAATTAAAAATTCTTATTTCTGCATAGAATCATAGAATGGTAGGGGTTTGGAAAAGACCTTTAGAGATCATCTAGTCAGTCCCTGTGCAGACGCAGGTCCACCTAGATCAGGTCACACAGGAATGTGTCCAGGCGGGTTTTGAAAACCTCCCAAGAAGGAGACTCCATACCCTCCCTGGGCAGCCTGTGCCAGGGATCAATCACCTGACCAGTGAAACAGCTTTTTATTATGTTTAAATGGAACTTTTTTGTGTTTCAGCTTCTTTCCATTACCCTTTGTCCTGTCATGGGATACAACAGAAATCCTTTGAAATATACATACATATATTTACATATCCATGCTCAAACCTATCTGTGCATTTTATTTGTTAATTTATTTGTGTAATTCAATAATGCATTTCTACCTTCTTGGTTTGTTTTGATCTTCTTTCTGCCTTACATCAATAATATCTAACAAAGGGATTCTAGTAAAATCTTGACTGTCGTCTGTTGGGATTTTTCCTTCCATTGCCCTATAATAGTCATGAAGAAGTCTCTTTGTATCTTGGAAACGATCCACTTCAACCTCAAGAAAGTACAGAAAGATTGCAATTTAAAATGAGATAGGACATTTTTAAATACATGATAGCAGAAACAAGTCTAGATCCTAAGCATTTGAGGGACAGCAACAAACCTAACCAGATTTGTTTGAAAATTTGTAGCATAGTTAATGCACAATTCTGCTTGCATCTATAATGCCTTCACATTGGCATTTCTAAGGATTAATAATAATTTTAGTTGTTAGAAAAAGATTATTTACAATAAACAATGTCTGACACATTAAATTGAACTACAATATATTTTGATGGATAGATAGTTCTATAGTAGTAAGTACACTAATAGCAAAAAAGTTCAAAAGAAATAAAATCTTTAACAGCATAAAAGAAAATGAGTGAAGGGTGAAAATTTTTCCCAGCCAAAAAATCAACAGGTTTTACACATCTAAGTATCTTGAAGATCTTTTTGTGTGAATGATCTTGGAAGAAATCGAGAAAGACTTGAGTCTTTAACACCTGTCATGTTTTGATTTATTGATACAGTACGGTGTTAGTTTCTAACTGACAAAACAGTACTAAATATTCATGGGAAAATGCACAAAACCACATTCACAAAACGAAGGATAAAACCTTTGTGGTATAAACCAGTACTTATCCATAAGTTAAGGAGAAAATATCTTCTATCATAACAGTGTGTACACAGAAAGGTGGAAAGCAATCTGATAAACGGCATTTATACAAATCTATGTATTTATACACTAATAGAGCCACCTGGGGAATATATGCAACTTCCCACAGAAAAACCCACAGATAGAGAGCTCAAGAACAAAGCAGACTATTTTTGCTTGCTTCTCAAACAAGGCCATAACATGCAGCTACTATCTTTTCAGTTCTGTAGTTTTAGCATTAATAATTCATTAATTTGGGAAATATATGTTTCATGTAAAAAATACATGTAAATATTTTAGTTAGGAAAATAACAGGTTATACATAGTTAATACATGCATTTGTAATTTTAGACAGTAGTTTTAGCAACACAAGGTAGATCGATTAAGAGCCATAGTGAGCTGCATCACATATATACAAGGAATTCTGCTAGAAGGGAATTAGGATTGCAAAGTTATACATGAATATAAATGGAGAAAAACAAAAGAGTTAATTTCAGCGACAGTACTTTAATTTGTCTTCCTTATGCATATTATTCAAGATTATTTTTTTAATACTCAGTCCTAAAAATATATTAATTACAGGATGAACGTAGTTCAGTTAGTCAGCAGTTATGTGATATTTTCACCTCTTTACTCAGTGGGGCTTTCAGTCTTTATTTATGGCATTATTTAGACTCTTGAAAACAGAGTTGATAATTTCCTTACTATAGCAACTGACTACTCAAACATTACTTAAAATGTCACAATAGTCATATTAGATAAGACAGGAGTTCCCTTGCTTAATAAATATATAAAAATAACACATAGAATTAAAGGTCAAAAAGCCCACCCTAAAATGCATAGGTTAGATTTATCAGCCAAATTAGCATCATATGGCATGTGTTTAAAGCATTGCTTCCATATTCTTCTTTGAAGTTCCCCAAACTTTCACAGAATGGTCACTTTACAGAAAAACCTGTGAAGTATAGTATTGTCTGTTCCTGCCCAGCCCATTCCTAAATCAAATTCATGCACCTAAAACAGCAGTCACAGTGAAACTTTACTTCAGGAACTGAAGTAATTAATGGTCAGGCTGAATGATCAAAAGGCTTGATGTGGGGAAGGGGAATCTCTTAGCTTCAATTGGTCTCTTGAAAACTTTTTAGATATGTAAAAGTCGGGTCATATTTGAACTGATTTTCTTGAGGGCAACAAACAAAATCAAAATCTCAAAAACATTACTTTCATTACTCCAATCTGTAAAATTTCAAGCCATATTCATACAATCATAGAATCATAAAATGTTGAGGGTTGGAAGGGACCTTTAGAGATCATCTAATCCAACTCCCCTGCAGGTTCACCTAGATCAGGTCACATAGGAACATGTCAAGGTGGGTCTTGAAGACCTCCAANTTAAGAATGTAATCTACTTTTTGTCTCTTAACTTTCTAGAAGAATTCAGAAGAGCCATGAATATTTCCTTATCTAATTCTCAATCCTCACTTATTTTGAGCCAATCACATGAAATTTGTCAAAGTCTTACTGTCCTCCAAATCTAATCAATTATCCCCTTCCATTGCAAACTCTGTAGTAGATCCATACCTGCATAAGTGAAAAGAAATGGTTCATTGCAATCCCCTTATGATCTGGTAACCAGTCATCATTTATTATATCAGCACGTTCCTGCTCTGCTTCTTCCCTTCTCTTATCACAGATATCCCAGAGAAGATCTCTTAGGTCCTAAAACACAAAATCAAATGCAAGAAAGAACTGTGAAAAAAGCCTTAAATATATGGTGTATCTTATGCAGAGTGATTCTGAGTTGCATCTTTAGGATGCCAAAACCTTGGCTGCCTTTTGGGTTTTAGATCTTTAAGGAATTTTTTCACATAATGTAAAATGGGGTGTGTTTTTACATTTTCCAGTTGATACCAGATAAATGTGGGTTTCAGACGGCACCTTCAGGTACAATTAGTGTTTCAGAAAGAGTCCATTTGAGATGACAGAGTGGAGCAGCCTGGGAAAACTGAAAATGTTTGAGGAAAGGCACTGCACAGATTATCACTATCTTCATTTCTTCTTTTCTAGCATCAAGGAAGGATGAATGACAGAATTCATGCATTCAGGTAGGTACAATGGGCAGGACTTAAAAATGGGGTAATGGGATGACGCTGAAACACAAAAAGTTTCATTTCAACATAAGAAAAAACTATTTCACTGTTGAGGTGAGGGAGTTCTGGCACAGGCTGCCCAGGGAGGGTGTGGAGTCTCCTTCCATGGAGGTCTTCATACCCGCCTGGACATGTTCCTATGTGATCTGTTCTAGGTGGATCTGCTTCTGCCGGCACTTGGACTAGATGATCTCTAACCTCTACCATTCTATGATTCTTGAGTTTCCAGTCTTTTTATAATTTCTTTTAGTAAAAAATAGTAAAAATTAGTATTTAATTCTGTTTAGATAATGCTGTAGAAAAGGTCCAATGTCTTTTTGATCTCAGTGAACTAATCTGTGAGTCTACCAACATTCCCTTCAGCGAACAATGTTGCTAGCATTTTTTCCCCTCTTTTCCCAGAGCATTTCCTGATACGATTTCAGCTGAAAATACTGTCTCTTCTGAAATGGGAATCTGATATATTTGAAGATAGATCTACTTTTGCCTTATTAAATTTGGTTCTGAACTTGCTAGGACATTTACTCTCATGGATTTTTGTGAAGCACTCCTGGGACACATATGACCAAGCAAATCCTATCCAAGTCAAAACATTCTGAAGAAATTCTCTGTACTTTGTATTAATCAGTTTTAGAAAACATATGTGTTAATATATATAATTTGGGGAAATAATAAATGACTACCAACATTTGTTAGAATATGTTAGAAGTGTCCAAACTTTTATTTAATTTACAAAGTGCCAGAATATCACGGTATAACCTAAAAAAAGAAGCAAGACATAGGAAAGATATGTCTAAAAACTAGGGAATAAATTGTGAAGAACATTTTATGTACAAGAGGAAGTGAAATAGTTTAAGAGGAGTGGTAAAAAAAAGGAAAAAAAAAAACACAACTAAATTCATGTTAAATCAAGTATTTCCTAATATTATTGTATACAATAATACTGTAAGGTATATTACAACTTTTGCCATTTACTTACAGTAACTCTTTGGTGTAGTTCTGCTTTTGTTTCCTCATCATCTCGCAGGTCATCAGCAATTGAATTAAAATCTGATTGCCACTGAGATACATGGTCTTGTTTAAGATCTGGACACTTTAAATAATCTTGGAATTTTTTTCTGTAAATTGTGGTAAAAATATTTTTTGTGTTAAAAAACACATAGAATGCCACAGGAAAATAGAAAATACTAATATCAATGTAATAAGTTACTAATTCTACTCACCTAATGTCTGCTAAGTAAAGGATCGCAGAGTGTTGTTCATCCCTTAGATGTCTAAGTATAGTTTTGATTGTATTTATGTATGCATTTTCTACCATTTCCCAGTAAGGTACTAAAATATCAGGTATCTCCTGTGGAGTTTTTTAAAAACATCAAATTTAATTGATATATTTCTTGGTAATCCATTTAGTTGTAGCAATAGCAAATATAAGTGGGATTATTCTATGAAATCATATTACTGATTTTTTTTCACTATTTATTTCCTTTGATTTACAACTATTTACACATAGACATTGCACCAACACATAGTTTATCCTGTGCATTTTTTTTTGGACAAAAGTGGCAGTACTCGAATGGTAAATTCCAGCAGAATACCTAAATATCTCTGGTCTTTGATATAAACTAAGTGAAGGTACTAAGCAAGTACTCAAGTATCAAAATCAGGTGGTACAGAACTGTTCAAGTTGGTAAAATCTAAGCTTACTGTCCAATGTTGCAAAAGTGACATTTGACTGATCGACTGTTATGAAAATCAAAATAAAGCCCATAAACCCAGAATATAAAAGCTATTTGTATTAATGAAGGCAAACCTGGTAAATATTAGAAAAGGAATAATTGAACAATACAGAGCATCATTATGAGTTTGTCAAATCTGCATCTCAAACACTGCATGCAGTTCCAGCTCCCTCATCTCAAAAAAGTTACATTAGACCTAGACCAGACAGACAGAAGGGGAAGAATCATAACTGAACATACGAACTGCTCCAGATGAGCAGAGTTAAACAGTTTATGACTGGGTTGCGGAAGTCAAATAACATTGAGTAAAACAAGGATGTCACATCTTAAACACCTTCAGAAGGTGATTACAGAATTATTATTCATTGTATCCCACAATACAAGAACTAAGGAGATGAAATGACTAAAGCAAACAACAGGTTTAAAGCAAAAGAGACAGAAAGATATTTTGAGAATGTGCATAATTATACAAGCTATAGCATGGAACCGCTTCAAAAAAAAGCAACTAGACATAGTCACAGAGGAAAAAGCAGTGTAGCTTGGATGAGTGGACAGTGAGGTGGATCAAGCAGTAGCTGAATGACAGAGCCCAGAGGGTGGTGATAAACGACACAGAATTGAGTTGGAGGCCTGTGGCCAGTGGAGTTCCACAGGGATCGGTTCAGGGGCCAGTCTTGTTCAACATCTTCATCAATGACCTGGGTGATGGGTCAGAGTGTACCCTCAGCAAGTTTGCTGATGACACCAAACTGGGAGGGAGAACTGGCAGATTCCCCAGAGGCTGTGCTGCCATTCAGTAGGTTCTTGATTGGCACGAGTACTGGGCAGAGAGGAACCTCCTGAGGTTCAACAAGGACAAGTGCAGAATCCTGCATCTGGGAAGGACCAACCCCATGCACCAGCACAGGCTGAGGGTCAAACTGCTGAAGAGCAGCTCTGCAGAGAGAGACCTGGGAGTACTGATTGATAATAAAGCTAACCATGAGCCAGCAATGTGCTCTCATGGCCAAGAAGGCCAATGGCATCCTGGGGTGCATCAAGAAGAGTGTGGCCAGCAGGTCAAGGGAGGTTCTTCTCCCTCTCTACTCTACCCTGGTAAGACCTCATCTGCAGTCCTGTGTCCAGTTCTGGGCTCCTCAGCTCAAGAGGGAGAGAGAACTGCTGGAGAGAGTCCAGC
>WBNH01006812.1:140848-163866 GCA_013401255.1 Urocolius indicus | reverse complement strand
CTCCCTGCCCTTTAGCAATCCTTTAGTCTTCGGTACTTGCGGCTAATCGTGGTCTTTTGTTCCCTGATGGGCAGAAACCACGACAGATCTTAGTAACATTTACAAATATCTGGTGGGAGTCAGGAGGTTGGGGCACCCTTTTTTTCTATAGCAGCTAGCAATGGGACAAGGGGTAATGGGATAAAGCTGGAACACAAAAAGTTCCATTTAAACATAAGAAAAAGCTATTTTACTGTGAGGGTGAGGGAGCAATAGAACAGGCTGCCCAGAGGGCTGTCTCCTTCCTTGGAGGTCTTCAAGACCTGCCTGGACATGTTCCTTTGTGCCTGCTTCTGCAGGGGGGTTGGACTAGATGATCTCCAAAGGTCCCTTCCAACCCCTACCAGTTCATTAAGAGCTACTAAACATTCACGTAGAAACACTCTCAGACAGACAGCCATCTCAGAAAACCCCTAAATTTCAGATCCTTTGAAAACAGGAAGATGTCCTCGAGAAAAATGTTTTAGAAAAAGAAATCCTAGGAGAAAGATCCGTTCTTTGTACAGGATCCACAACTGGCCGTAGTCAGAGACAGGAAACTGACCTAGTAAGTCTATGTTAGTATTTCATCATATTATAAAGAATTGTTATTTTGGGATCCATGTGATATTCTTTATCATTGTGAATTTGGCAAAAACAAAGATTTGAAGTTTTAAAGTGTGCTTTATATATTTTAGTTTGTTTTTGTTTTCAGATACGTACAATACTGTACTAGTATTGTACTATACTATACTACTATATCTTTCATTGAAAAATATTGAAGAAAACATCATTTAATGAGACAAAAAGTTTTGACAGAATATGCACAAAATACTGAAAAAAATATACTTTGAATCTGAGGCTTTTAACCATGAACAAAGGTACCTTGGGAAGTGGTTCATCTACATAAATCCATTCATCTGATCCTGGTTCAGTTGGTGATGGCGGTGCCACAGGAGTGGAAGGAAGATCTTGATGTGTAACTGGTGAAAGTTTTTTTCCTGGTGATATTCCTTGAGCAGACCCTTGTACAAATGAACATAACAAGTAGTACCTTCAAATGTTTTTTTAAGCATCAAGAAACAGAATTATACATCTATGTTACTCTAGCAAGTTCAAAGCAGAGGAACAGATTCAACTTCATCACTTAGGTGTTGCTCATCAAAAAACGTACTAAGCAAGTCAGTGACGCCATAGTTATAAGATCATTTTCCAGTTAAGCTTATATTTTTAAAGACTGATGCTTTTATAAAAGCATCACTGTGAGAGAAACAGGAAGACAAAGAATTAGCATGTATGTATATGAAACACATTCTTTACCAGCTAAGCCAGTGGTTTTTGATACAATTCTGAGAATTATTGAAACTATCAAGTTTTCAAGGACTCCCTGCTTAAGAACAGTTGTAAACACTTCAGAGCTTCCATGCTACAATTTGGAAAGAGCGAATCAAGAAAAAAAAACCCAAACATCAAAGAAGAAAAAGACAGATAAAATGAGCTAGACCTGGTCTAACATGAAAAAGAGAGGAGAAGCTGAGAAGTACGAAAGGTGATTGAAGGGAAAAAGAAAAGGGATCTAAGAGATCATGAGGCAGAGAAAGAAACAAGTGAAAAACTAGCTCAAATGACATCTTGTATAGCAAAATTATACTGAATGTACCTAGCAGCTTTCAGAGCATGATTCAATCCTAGGATCTGAAATGACCTCTGGAAAGAGATCAGCAACCATAGAATGATCATTCAAGAACAGTATTTTTAACTTAACATCAATTCACTGCTCAGAATCAAGTGCATGAATACTGGTCAGTTTTGCTGTGGATTTGAAAATAGTCAAAGAGAAAAATATGCTTGCATTAAACAATGGTTGTAACAGTCTTGTCTTTCTGCTTCAAAGAAACTTAACATTTAAACAATAGACGTGTTCTGGTTTACTTTGTGTGAGAAATCCTCTGAAAAACACTGTGTTCATGAGTGCTTTAATGGAAAAATTGTTATAATTCTCCTGATACGAAAAAGAAGAAAACTCTTGGCCAAACAAACTTTCCCAACTACTTCTGCTAAATATTTTGAGATACAATCTCTTTTAGCTTTAGTTAAAAGGCTTTTTTGCTAAATCTTTTTGGCTTAGGATTTAGCTTTACCATGTCACTCCCAGAATGCTACTGACACCTTACTAATTAATAGATACACTCATATCTCCGTTTTGCTTGCATAAACCAAATAGTGAAGGACAGCTTGGAGTCTACCAACATAGATATGAAATTAGACATTATTGCCTGACCATAGTAATTATTTCTCCATAGGGAATAAACAGTTCTTGTAGGACTTCTGTAAGATAGGTATAATATAACCAGAAAATCCCAACCCCATTTGCATTAATAGGAATTTTTCCATTGACTCCAGCATGGTTATGAATTACATTAAGAACATAAATGTGAACCAGGTAGATCTTTGAAAATGCTCCATCTATTTTGCCTGTCGAGTGTAATATTTCCACAAATTTTTCATGAACTGGAAACTCTGTGGAAGACTTGTCATCTGAAGTTTTACTGTTCAGAGTGCTTTTCAAGCTAATAGGAAGGGTTTGGAGACTTTTTAGTGTTTATTTTTTGGTCATAGAAGACACATCAAGACCTTCTAGTAATACATAAAACCTTGCTTTCCAAAGACTACTAATGCTGGTTTACCTGATGCATCTTTTCCCCTGGATACTTAATATTTTTATCTTTTAAATTATTTTTTATTATTATTTAATATTTAATTAATATTACTGTTATTATTTAATTTTTCTTTCTTTTGGGGTGTTTGAGAGAAAATATGGAATAAAGATGCACCAAAACACATATGAAAACCATTCCAAGTTATTCAACTTTTTAAGCTGTTGCTGATAAATCAACATGAGTTAATGATAGCAAGTTAGTCTTTCTTATACCATTACTCTAACCCATATGCTAAACATGCTAGGCTGAACATGTAAACCAAGAAGAAAAGACTGGCATTAGTAATCCTTTACCTCAAGGACTTTAAATAAATCTATTTGATACTTTCTTTTAAATATTTTAATCTTTTTTTTCTCTAATTATTGTCATAATTACAAGAAATTGGTCTCTGAAAAGGTAAAAACACAATACGAGGGTTCAGAGTTCTGGTGCAGTTATGACTAACTCATACATCCCCGAAAGTCTTGAAAAATATGTTTCCATACAGTTTAATATATTAATTTTAGCATTGATTATGAAGTCTTTTCTTACTAAATTGTATAAAGAATAGGAAAACTTACTTCTATTCTGGATTTTGGCAATTTCTTCTATTATAATTTCCTTCACAGTTTCACACATAAGACCTTCTTCTATCTCCGCGTTGACTTTCACTAGAATATTTTGATGGACTGAAAACCATTTCTCTAATTTTGGCCAAGTGTCCAGAAAGCCTGCAATTCTACAAAAATCATATTAATGTGTAAAATTAAAATCTAACTAATGGAAAATAAAAATATTCTCAAACTAATGAACAAAAGAAACAGCAGACCATCAAGTTTAATAATAATAAAAAAGCCAGAATTTTTTGCAAAATAACACTCCATCCACATCAACCCATTCATTTTCAACAGAGGAAATATTTCAAATTCCTACTGCTAATTAGTCATATATTTATTAGTCTTTCTTATTACAAGCTAAACTACTTTATTACATCACAACTAAACTAACAATAATCAATAATATAGTAGTCTAAAATATTTAAAAGTATCAAATACTTAGAAACAGAACTTGGTTTTGATTTTGCTCTTTACGCAAAAATCCAATGATTCAGTAAAAACTGCAAAACCCTTTTTTTGAAAGAAATGTAGAAGTGGAAGATATCATTTTAGAAAATCTGTAACATAAATAATTTTCTGCTCACTCTAGGGCAGTCAAATGATGTATGATGTACCTCAGATATATATATGTATAGATACAAATAAACACACATATATGTATACGTATGGTTCATGCAATTCATATCTGGAAAAGGAAGTCTCTTTTGGAAGAACAGCTTAGAAAAGCAAAATACTGACCTCTTCTAGGATTATTTATATTGTGCTAAAACTGAAAATACTCTTTAGGCTCCACATTAGAGACATTTTTAAGTTAAACGCTTAACTTTAGGCATGTCAGTGCTATCATGGATCACATATGAGACTCGGATTAATTACATGCCTAGACATTTGGATGAAGTATCTTTTTTGTACTTCATGTAACTTACCTATGTAGCACCTGGTCCCTGGCTAAGTTAATCTCTTCTAGGAATTCACCATCTGAATTTTGATTGTTGTTCTGTCCAGTTTGAGACGATTTTGATTTATCTGCTGAGTGGAAAACAGCACTTATGAGCACATCTTGAAAAAGGTAGTTATGCAGGTAGCTATTTGCCTGAAGATAATTATTAAAAGAAAAAATTTTAGTGCTCCTTGATCTGATATCTCTTTATTTTAAAATTGAGTTCCAAACTTCCTACATGAGAAAAGTCATAGAAAACAATAGAAATATAAAAATTGAGAGAGTGTACTGCCTGTTTCTCTGTTTAAATGCATAGCCAAACACAACATAAGTATTTTCTGATGGATTCTGATGGCTGTCATAGAAATCTCAAGTTGTAGAAAGGAAGCATACATGTGGGCAGAGTATTTGAGGCTTATCTGTTCCAAAAGTTAGAAAGTATTTTCCCACACTAATATGAGTCTTACTTGAAGCAACTACTTCTTTTCATAACAATGGGCAGGTATTTCACTGCATCAGAAGACAAGTTATTCTCTCTCTCTGAGTCTTCTCTAAATTTAAAAACCCCTTAGTTAGAACCAGGTAATTTTTAATAGATTTCTTATTTTTTAATTGTTCCTTTGACTCCTCTCACTACATTACATTTTATGAAAGGAATGGTGTGTATTTCTGAGAACACATTATATTTTATCACATATTCAAAGCACTTCAGCAACCAAAGGTGTTTAAATTCACAAGAATTTCACATGTCTATACTTTGTCTTCATGTATTGTCAGCAGAAGCTGTAATAATTTTGCCTCACTCTCACTCCAAACTATACAGAGAAACTAAAGGTAAATGGTGCTTTTATTTGAGCCACGTGCCCTGTAGGGGCTGCAGTGAAAACAATGCAGAAGAATCTTCTTATTTAGACAATTTGGGACATATTAATGAAAATAATTTCTGTTTTGCCAAGGTGTGTAAGGGTAAACATATGTGGTGTAGAGGTGAAACAGACCTCAAAAAGCCTTTTATGCCTTTGCATTTGTTGGCCAAAATTTACATTTTCTAATTTTTCAGTGATTAACTGAAGACAGGACACAGGCAATAATCAATACGGAGTAAATTTCAGTATAGGGAATGAATCCTAGGTAACAAATGTAGGCATATCCCTTCACTTACCATTTCCTTCATCCCTTTCCAAACGTATCTCCAAGAGAAGAATACTATTTACACGTACTCATTTGTAACAAGGCATATTTCTAGATCTGTTGTAACTAGCCACTGTGTATGTCAGAATTCAGTACAAAAATAAACAAGCATATACACATGCACTTGCATACTTCTATCTGCCTTTAACTGAAACAAATAGAAGGAGCTAAAAAAATCTGGAAGCCTTCAAGGTGATAATGATCAATTAATGAAAAAGACACTGCTCCAATAACATACAACTTACAAGTATATCTGTAAATAATGTTTGGGATTAATGTGTTACTTATATCTAATCTTGTACTTTTAGACAGCTAAAGTTACAAGAGGCCTTATAAATGGAGAAGAAAGCTGTCCAGAAATCTCAACAACTTTTAATTTCATAACTGTCACAGGAATACATAGTTATTATATAATTTACAGNATGTTATGTAATTTTATAATAGATATTATATAGTATTTATATATGCTATATAATTGCATAATTTAATATTTTAATTAAAATATACACCTTGCTATTGTGTTGCAAAGTACTCACAATTTAGTCATCTCAGTATTAGAACAATCTTTACATATCTTATACATCAGAATCTGCTTTGTTATTTAAATTTGTTTGAAACTGGAAACTTACACTTCAAGTTAGCCATACGTTTCAGTACCACAGTGTCTGAAACATCCAGTAATATGGATACATCAAAGGCCCATGGCGTAACAGGGGGTTTGTTAGGGGCTCTCAGATCTGTAACAAGTGAGAGCTTTCCAGAATTTGTATCTTTCACTTCTGTATCAATCCCTGTGTAGGCTTTTTCAAATAGTTTTGCCTGATGAATTGTCATTGGAAACCCATCCACGATCCACCCCTTCTCTGCTGGTATTTGGCTAAAAATAAATGAAGAACCAGAATTATACAGTTAATTAATAGCATAATAATAATATATAGCTTGCCTTATTAGTCTTTCATTTCAAATTCAGCATACTAAATATCTTGATGAATACAGAATATGATGGATATAATTAAAATTTAAACTGTAATGCAATGATTTGAAATCAGAAAAAATAACACCAAGCCTAATTAAAAGTGAAAAAGGGAAAAGCAAACACAATTTTGCTGTCTTGATAAAAAAACACTCTGTATATAGACTATGATCAGAGGTGTAATTTAACCATTTTGTGTACTAACTTTTGCATTGAAGTAACAAATAGCAAAACCTGTTTCATAACTTTAAAATATAGTAATGAGAGTAATACAACTTAAATGATATTCACGTAAGTTCAAATTGCACATGAGGGTAGTTGAGATACCATGTGTTAATAGCCTCCAAATAATAAACAAAAGAGGTATTAGTTAAATTAGTTATATTTCATAACTATGTGATAGACATGTGTATGAGCATTAAATAACCTCAATAATTAGCTCTGCTTTCGAAGCAGAACACTTCAATGTTCAAAAAATACCTTAATAAACAGAAATGGTAGAATCTGAACTGGTGGCTGAAAAATTACATTCAAAATAATTGAGGGAAAAAAGCTATACAATTTCATACTTAATGGCTTCCAATAGGATGTCAATTAGTAATTCATCAGGAATACTTTCTCCTTTCTTCAACAATTTCTGTGATGCGGCGCCAAGCTGGGCACGTACAGAGAGCTGTGGAAGAGTGCAGTGTAAGACTAGTATGCTCAGAAGGTTCACAACATTCACTGTCAAAAAGAGTATAATTCTACTTCATATATTACCTTAAACTATTTATTTAAAATTAATGTTTATCATGTTATTTCTTAATAGATAGCAATACATATTAAAGGAGAAATACAACCGATGTTAAAAAGGCCTAATTTAATTCCCATCTCCAACTGATTTCCATTACACCCATGGAATGTGAGACAGAAACAAGGTTTAGAAACAAAGGGTATGAAGGTTAAGAAATAAAAAATTAAGTCTCCAGATTCTAAGCTTATTCCAATTTTCACTACCATAAAACCACTGATGGTTTCCTACAGCAGCATTTAACTTCATTAGTTCCACAGATATTCTTATATCTTAGCTTTCGAATTATTTTCCAGTGAGCACTAAAGACAAAGAGAATATTGTAGAACTGAGTATTTTTTAACATAAAGAGTAGAAACCTTGTCATGGGATGAATGGTTCCCTTAGCAGCAGCGAGAGCAGATACACATTTCTGCTAACTCAGAAGTGGCATAGAAAGTACTGCATCTTATGTAAACATGAGATTTAACAAGAAGATATAGAACTTTAAGAATTTGCACAACTCCAACCACCATATCCAGGAACAGATTTTCATTACAAACTCTTTCCACATTTCACACATAAAATGATTGCAAAGAGGTCAATAGTTTAATTCAGAGTGAAGAAAAATTGTCACCATTTGAATAATTTAACCATTTTAACTAATGTATCTTTACAAAGTAGAAGCCAAAATTTAATTACAAACCTTGGGCAGGCTATCCTGACTGCTACCTGATTTATAGTCTTGTCCAGATGGATCCTTTTTGACAGACCAATTGCCTAAAATAGGTACATTAAAACATTTGACAATTTTATAAAAATAATATTTATTACTATAGATAAATAATAAAAGGAGATGCCTTAACACTGTTCTTTGAGCAAAGTAATACAGAACGTACATAAAGTTGTTAGAATAAGATCATTGATTAATTCTGGTTAGAAGCAGCTTCTGGAGGTGACTTGGTTCAAATTCAACCCCCTCAAAGTGGCATTAGTTAAAAGGTCAGACCAGATTGCTTACTTGCTTACATAGTGACATCTTGAA
The DNA here is from genome assembly GCA_013401255.1 of Urocolius indicus. NCBI lineage: Eukaryota > Metazoa > Chordata > Aves > Coliiformes > Coliidae > Urocolius > Urocolius indicus. Next base: position 155,611 of record WBNH01006812.1, on the reverse strand, counting down.
AACCTCCAAGGATGGAAAACACATCACCTCTTCAAGAAATTTTTTTCTGTGCTTGGCAGCTCTCATGGCAAAAAAAAAGTTGTCTCATGCCATCAGAATGGTAACAAGAAGGGCTTTTCAGGTAACTCCACAATAAAAGGAATGCAAAGGAAATTGTGATCCAGCTCAAAGAGACATAAGACTGAGATATCTCAAACTCCTGAGACTAGCAGGAAAGCTTCAAGAAAGATTTACCCTTGGTGGAGGAGGATCAGCTCAAAGACCATTTAAATAAACTGGAAGTACACAAATCCAGGAGATCTGATGACATATACCTACACCTGCTGACGGGCCTGGTCAATATCATTTTCTGCTCGCAATATTCTTTAAAAGATGAATGGCAGAGATTCTTAGGACCTTCTGGTAAGGAAAACCTTGTGCTTTCAGGACCAGCTGCTGGCCAACTGTCTTGAAATTAGCTTTGCAGAGGGGGGCCAGGTGGCCCTGAAGAAAGGCAAGTTGACCATCAGCCAGCAATGTGTCCTTGGAACATTGAAGGCCAACACCATCCTGATCCAAGTTAAGAAGATATGAGACCATATCTGGAGTGATGTGAAAGATACAGCTGTATTTGTACAGATCCAAAGAAAGCCCCTGATAATTACTAAAGTCTGGGAGTATCTGACATACAAGAAGAGGCTGAGAGCTTAGCAGTATCATATAAATTTGTAGAAATATCTGGGCCAGAGAGAGGAGTAGAGAAAACTGAGACAGATTCTTTTTGGTGGTGCTAGGTAAAGTGGCATAAGGGAACAGACAAAAACTGAAACAAAGGAAATTCCATTTAAACATATTAGTAATGTTACAAAAATATTGGAACGTGTTGCTTAGTGAGGCTGTGGAGTCTCTGTCCTTGGACATGTTCAGCCTCAAACTGAACATAGTTCTGAACAATCTGCAGTAGTGATCCTGCTTTGAGGAAGACAATTGGATTAGATGATCTCCAGCAGTCCATTCCACCCTCAATCATTCTGTGTTTCTGAGTTTGGGTGTCAGTTCAGTATGAGATCTGTTGTAAAGAAAGGTAAAGTGAGGGAAGATGAGGGCTTGCCTTGTCCTTGGAAACTGCTTGTAAGCTGCAGCTCTCATCCTGGACCCTGCCTGTGGTACATTGCAGCTAGGTAGCAACTATGTCTGCACTCTGTATCCTGTCTCTGCAATCTGCCCCTGATCTACACCTGCTGACTTGAGTTCCTGGCTTGACCTCAGACTTGGTTCATTGGTGGAATTGCTGGGTTATCACCAGACTGAGGCTTATGCAGATCAGTGTCTCTGACTTCAGGCAATATCCGTACTTTGATGGCAAATGTTGGCATTTCCAGCTTTGCTATTGCCCTCATCACCTAACTAAAATTCCTTCCTGGAACAGCCTGCACTTGATGCTCCCAGGCACTGAGAACAGGGGGAAACAGTAAATTCATGAAGGAAACATTTTTTCTTGTTGTTTCAAGTGATAAGACAAAGAATAATGGACAAAAACTCTGGAACAGAAAAAGTTCCACTTAAACAGAAAAACTACTTTATTGTATGGGTTATGGAGCCCTGGCACAGGCTGGCCAGGGAGGGTGAGGAATCTCCTTCTCTGGAGGCTTTCAAAACCCACCTAGATGTTTCCGTGTAACCTGATTGAGGGGAACCTGCTTGAGGAGGTGGTTGGACTAGATAGGTCTAAAGGTCCCTTTGAACCACTATCATTTTGTGATTCTGTGACTCTCTGAAACTACTATCAAAACTCAGATGTCATGAATATCTCAAATATACAGGAGGAAGAACTGCCTTTTAAATGTAATAAGAATTGAAAATAAAATTTATAAATACATATACATATATAAATAGTATATATATACACACCGTTAGTTCCATTGATAAGTGTTTCTGTTTGAGTTTTCCTTGGAATTTTCAGTGGTGATTTTAAGAAGTTCTTCTGGACCTTGTATCAATCACAGAAAGAAATGGATTAGAAAAAAACCTATACATTAAGGAAAAATAACCTCATCAATTCAAGTAGGCTCTTGAAGTCTTTTAAGTTAAAACATAGTTTGAAATAGAGTAAAAAAAAAAATGCATCAGTATGCCTTCCTCCTTATAGCTTTCATTCTCATTTCCCCATGAGAGATAAACAAACCAACAAATCTGCTTACCTCATTATGTTCCCCAGAACTTTCTGCTTCTTGTGGAATCATATTGTGTTCATTTTTCATTTCATTTTTAAGATAAGCTTGGATGGCCTCCTTAACCAGAGTATCAACAGATAGTACCTGAATATTGCAAGCTAATACATGAAAAAATTAGATAACTTTACAGTTTGAGTTGCATGTACCTACAGAGAGACTACTACTGGCAATTAAATTAATGATGTTGTTTGAGCTTTTTATGTAAGTTGTTTTCACTGTCTCTTCTCTGTAACCACTGCACAGTGTGCATCCTCAATGATATAGCTATCTTGATAGCCTCTTCTATAACAAACACCTCCAGAGAAGCTTGCCAAAAGCATTTAAAAATTTTCAATGCAGAAGTAATAATACATTAACACTATATCAGAGTTCAGGTGTTTTTAATCCCATTTTGGAAAACAATGAACAAATGACTTGCAATCAAGCCCTACAAAATATAGACATCTCTGAGGATCAATGATTAGTAATGCAAGGATTTGCCCAAATTATTTTCATTGTAAGAGTAGGATTTTGATGCAAAGAAACATTTTAAAGAATTTTAGGCAATAAAAAATTATATCTACCTTTTTCAAGAAACCTAACACAGGTAGTTTTTCCACTGAAAAGCTTTCCCAAAATACATCCCTTGATAGGAAATTGAGGAAACAGAGATGGTGATGGTTTGGGTTTTGGAGGATAGAAAATTTCCATCAGTCTATGAAGCACATGACCCAGTATGTTATTATTCAGAGGAGGTTTTTTTTCACTATTCTCTTCAGTTGGGAACCATTCCCCTGTCATACTCTGTATAAATGACAAATTACCAAATAATTTATCACTATGCCTTGTCATTCATCTTCCTAGATATACATATGTACACACAAACGCAATACATATAATAATCATGAAGAATACTAAACAATAAAATAGTTTTTAGAATAGACCCTTGTTAAAAGCTATAATTGTCACAATCATTAAGCATTTATTGACTAGGCAAATATTGACTAGACATTTATATAACTAGGCAACATTATTGCTCAGATTCACACATCAATATTTGAAACATTTGATTGACAAAAAATTCAAACGTATACATATTTGTCTAACATATTCAATAAGAGAGAAAAAAAATCCCAAACCCAACAACCTGAAACAAATCCAAACCAGTCAAACAATTGTATAATTCAAACAAGTTTCAGGGAAAGAAATACTGAGTAGAAACTTCCAGTTTCATCTACTCTGACAGTAAGATTTTATCAGTGATATAAGTTGACAGAAAAGAGCTTAATGAGATTTTGCTAGTAAAGATAGTCTTAGTGACCATCACTCTGGAAGAAAGATGATAATGGAAAGACGTAACCAAAAGAATTGAACATAAAATTGTACTTTTGCCACTTTCTCTAAATACCATGTGAGTGTTAGAGCTTACAACACTAGAAAAGTCCTGATGTGCAGTTTCTTTTACTAGAATTTAAAAGAGAACATTTTAGTATGCAGGATGACACTAGTCCTTTATTAATTACTATTTGGTTGGATGCTACTAAACAGCTGTTTGGCAGATATATGGACTAAAAATATTCCCAAGGTTCTATTTTGTCATCTCATTTGGGGTGCACAATAAAGGGTCTGGAGGGAAAGTCAAGTGTTTCAGCGAGAGAAATTAGAATTAGGGAAATAAATGGAAACAAATTTTCACAATGACAGCAGTTAAACACAGGAACAGGTTACACAGTCTCTATGGAATCTCTGTCCTTGTAAATACTTGAAAGCTGACCAGACAAAGTGCCAAGCAACCTTATCTGACTCAACAAGGACAAGTGCAGGGTCCTGTATCTTGGAAGGAACAACCTCATACACCAGGACCGGGTGGGGGTTGAACTGCTGAAGAGAGAGACCTGGGAGTCCTAACTAGTAATAAGCTAAACATGAGCCAGCAATGTGCCCTCGTGACCAAGAAGGCCAATGGTAGCCTGCGATGCATCAAGAAAAGAGTGGCCAGCAGGTCAAGGGAGGTTCTTCTCCCTCTCTACTCTGCCCTGGTGAGGCCTCATCTGGAGCCCTGTGTACAGTTCTGAGCTCCTCAGCTCAAGAGTGACAGAGAACTGCTGAAGACAATCCAGCACAGGGCAACCAAGATGATCAAGGAACTGGAACATCTTCCTTATGAGGAAAGGCTGTGGGAACTGGGGCAGTTTAGCCTAGAGAAGAGGAGACTGAGGTGAGATCTTGTTAACATTTACACATATCTAAAGGGTGGGTGTTAGGAGGTTGGGGCATCCCATTTTTCTATGGTATCTAGCAACAGGACAAGGGGTAATGGGATAAAGCTGGAACACAAAAAGTTCCATTTAAACATAAGAAAACAATGTATCACTGTTGAGGTGAGGGAGCCCTGGCACAGGCTGTCCAGAGGGGTTGTGGAGTCTCCTTCCTTGGAGGTCTTCAAGACCTGCCTGGACATGTTCCTATGTGACCTGATCTAGGTGGACCTGCTTCCGCAGGGCAGTTGGACTAGATGATCTCTATAGGGCCCTTCCAACCCTGCCATTCTATGATTCTGTGGTTCTATGAAAAGTTGGCCCTGTTTCGATCAAAGAGTTTGAGCTAAATGGCCTCTACATTCCTTTTAACCTAAACAATTCCTTAATTGTATAAATACTTAATCACCATCAACGGGGGCAAATAGTTTAAAAGATCTACTGAAATATAATGTTTTGAATTCGTATTTGAGGTAGAATATACCTTTCCCTGAAGTTCCTATTATAAATTATACAATGCCACAGCTTACATTCTATTTAAAGAACTTGATCTGTGTTGCCTTTGTACATATGTGCATTAGCTACAACACAATCTAAGTTATCACTCTAAATTTTCATATCATTTACTTACTGATTAGTAAAAAAACCACAAAGACTATCTTTTTTACAGTGTCCTTCCTCTAATATAGTTCAGAAAATGTACTTCTTGACCTGTAAAAGATATGCTTAAAACCCCAAATCCTTGTTCTGTGTAACTATTCTTCCTTAAATATGCAAGTAGAGATGGATCAGTTGTTTCAAATTCAGACCCGTAGGAAAAATTAATTCTGAATAGAATGGGCTCCCCATTTGAAGTATTTGTCTTTTAGATTTCTTGCCCTTTTAAGTAGATTTCTAGACTTGAGCTATAGTAGCTTACCTGTCTGAAAAAAGTTTTCTAGTATCCAGATAAGAGTTACATAACTCCTAGTCAATAGTCTTGATTGAAACTGGAAATAATTTGGTATCTTCAGCAGAGTGTACTGTTATGCATGCTTTACGTGATTCTATTAACTGATTAAGTGATTAGGCACAGCTGATGACATGGTAGTTTCCAAACATTTTCAAGATCAATCTGACGTGGAATATGCAATAGACTGATAGCACTGATAGACATTTTCTTCTTCTATTTTATCAAACATATTTGACACTTTTAGTCAGCACATATAAGTGTAGCCAGCATATATTATATTCCTAACATCAGTTTATGTTACGAATATATTCTTGAGAGGTGCCAAACTGCTTGTTCCAGCTTTTTTCTCAAAGGTTAAGGAAACCTGCATAAACTTTGCCAGAATGCCCTGCCCATACACCTTTACCTAGAAGAAATATTTTGAAAGTACTAGCTGTTCATTTCGGTTTTTAGAAGACATAAATATGAATTGATGCTTACAATTTCATACATATCATATGATACCAGATTTTGATGTATATTGATTCAGAAAAGCATAAGACTAATGACATCTGGAAAAAAATCATTATGGGAATGTGCATTTGAAATAGGCTGGTAGCAAAAAAGAAGCTTTAAATATGTCATTGAATGCTGGCAGCGTTCAGTGTCCTTATAAATCTAGAGAAAACTACTGACACTTTGTAATATAAACAACAATATGACAGAAAACCCTAGGTTTTCATTACTGCTTCCTACTGTTCTCTGTCCGTCTATCCTGTATGTCTTCCCTGTTGTTCTTGTATGTGTGCCTATTTTCACTAAAATATAAGTGATATTGAAATTCATTATTGAATTGATATGGCCTTATACATAGGTAAATCGGAAAAACGTAAGTTTAGACTGAAACAAAAAAAAAATGAGCTGTCAGGTATTCACCATAAAAACTTTTGGACTCCTTGCAAAAGAAAATGTACCAACTGGTTCAGGATATGGGTAAAAGCACGTATATATTGTAAACAAAATTTCCCAGCAAGTCAGAGACAGGTTATTTGCTGCAACTCTAGTTAAACAGATCATTTGAATAGACTGAATATGTAGGAAGATTTTTTTTTCCAAAGAAAAGCATCACCAATGCAATTTGGAAAAAAATACACAACACATTTTAACAGGGAAACATTCATCCTCCATCCCTCATTTGTGAAACTACATTACTGTATTTTAAGGTTGAAGAAAATTTTTAAGGCACCCTGAAAAATAATTATTTGTATTCTAACAGATTAACAAAAATATCAGCCACTTCTAAGAATTTTCACAAACATTGCAACATTAAAATGGATCACTCAAACCAACAAATCATTAAAAAGCTTTCATGCAAAAATTACTAAAATTAAGCCTTTTTTAACAGATATAGTATTTCAATTTACTTGCTTTTGCTCGTTACTTTCTTGTACATTTTCAAACACGGTAACATTTTCAAATCCAATTAGCTAAGAGTGATTGCATTGCAATTAACACGTTGGTCCTACAAACTCCAGAGAGAAATATATTCAATGATATAAACAAGTAAAATTACAACAAGTGTTAAAATTTCACCAGTTCTTCAGTGCTGCTAACAAAATATAGTCAGATATTTCATATAGAACCTCAGACAATAAAAAGAAACTGCATGTTTCAATCTGATATCATAGACTAGTAAGAGAACAAAATGAAACATAGCAAAATGTTTATTATGAAAAATCAAGGTACATTATGTTCCCTCATATCTTATTACTTTCATGTACCTTGTATTCTCCATAATCTTTTTCATCTAACAGATTCATTTTATTCATCTCTACAAGTTCTTCTGGGCTTGGTTCATTTGGCAAAGGTTGAATTGAGGCTTTTTCATATATTGGTTTTCCATTAAAAAAAAATTCCTTCCAATCAAGAATCAGTCTTAACGGAACTCTTCTGTAGTGGACAAAAAAGAAAAAAAAACCAAAACAACAAAAAAACCAACCAAACAAATTCCAAAACAAAAATTACAAACATTGGATATTTGAGATTAGTGGACTCAAATTTACAGGAATCACAATCACAAATCAAGCACATGCTAAACTACATGCATTTTTAATGCCTTCTATACTGAATCTGGATTCTTATAAGTGCTTGGTTACTTATATGACAGGTATAAGTACTTTTAGGCTTCAGTATTTTTACAGATGTGTGATCACATAGCATTTGGCTGGCAGAGCTGTGAGTAACAGTTTTCTATAGCCGTTTTTTCCTGCTCCAAAATATTCTTCCCTTTTGTGGGGTAAAGCCTGCTTTCACCATAAATTTATAGAATTTTTTCCTGGAAGCTAAAGTTAATTTAGAATTATATAAGTAATTACTTTTTTTATTTTAAAAAGAAAAAAACATTCCTTTTTAGACAAATAAGACAAATTGCATGTAGTGGAAAGCTAAATGCAAACAGGATGCTGACATATGTCACATGAGAATTCTGTGGCTGTTAAATAAACAATATAGATAACACCTTAGGTTTAACAAATAATCAAAGTGAAGGTTACTATTTCTTAAGATTATATCAATTTTGTCTTTCTTTTTGTAAGTAGTGATTGTAGGTAGTTTAATGTTATAGCTTTAAATAAACTTTGCATGTACTGTTCAAAAGTAATTGAGTACCTACTGTATGCATCCTGCACAATAAAGTGGAGAGAAGGATCGATAAAGTATACCCATAGTAGCAGTAAATGTAGATACAACCTTGATAATCCATACTTTGAAATTATATTTCAGTTATCTCTATGTGTTGTACACCTCTCAGTACAAGCAAGCGTAACACTAGTTTACACTAGAATCATGACTGTGTCAGCCAAGAAAATCATCAAATCATCACTAAGCAGTGTCTAGGCTCTACTGTTTTATCATGTACTTACTTTTACTACATTTATATAATTTCCATAAAATATAATCATCTTTGCTTCATGTGGTTACAGCTTTATTATTTTAACATATGATTACACTAAAAGGCAATGAAGACTTTGGCATGCTTTTTAATGCTGTAAGCTTTATCCCATAGTCTATTAATTAAATACTAACAGCAACAATGACCCACTCAATGGTTTTGGAAACACTCCCACAGCACAGATATGTGGAGGTTACTGCCTTTTTAGGACGTTCTCCAAAAAGCTGCCCAATTAGGGTACATCAGAAGATGGAGTCACAGCCTATAGGACTCAGAACATTTTTGGACCAATTAGCTACGCTTAGGACAGTCCAAGCATGTTCATATATCTTGGTAAATTAATCTTGCTTGAATTGCACTGAGAAAGTGTTCAGCTCATGGAGCAATCTAGAATGAGATGAGTACCTCTCACATTTTAACTTTCAAACTTAGGAATTTGTTCATAACAAACCAGTATCTCCACAAGCAGTACAACTACTGGAACTTGGGTTCCTAAGGATTTAAGTTAGCTGATTTTTTGAAATTATGCTAAGGCTTTAGCATTACTTGACTCTATATTACACATTATTAAATCCTCACATGAAAGTAATAACATGGTTTTCCCACACAAACTAATTAGTGTTTCCTGAATCTTAGAATCTTAGAAAGGTACCTTAGATGTTATGGTGCTTAAAACAGTCTGAGTAACAAAGCCTAACAGCTACCTAACAGCTACCATACTCACTTGTTTGTCAGTAGACGATATTCTCCTATTTTTGTTGACAAATCAATGATTTGACCAATCATTTCCCAACATAAAGAATAATGCTTTTTATAACGTGTCTGAGCTCTTTCAATGGCAATTTTCTCATGACGTTCTCTTTCTTTGTTAATTTTTTCTTCATAATCATTTTTTTCTTGTTTTGCCAGAGCCTAGAATTATTTTTTTAAGAGTAAATTTGAGATTGCAAAGAAAACGGAAGTGCAGAATTGCACATGCTCATTTAAGTCAAGAAATGAAATTAGCTGGATTCTCACTAAAGCTGGATGGCCAGCAACTAGATTAACATATAAATAAATTCTATAAATTCTATTCATTGTATAAATTGCAGTTTGACTGTTTTCTAAATGTTCAAATATAATGAAATAAAGGAGAAATGTATTATTTCTTTCATGAAAAACAGATCAAGAATCTAATGAATGTTTAGGAGTCAGGGAAACATGAATGTATTCTGTCTCATTTTCCTAAGGAATTAACTATGCAGAAGCATTGGTAAAGGCTTAGTTCCACTGAAGCCCACAGTGGAATATTCATTTAGAATGAGTAATTTAACTTAAAAATTCTGATCTGCAAATAATTTTGTATTATTTACACTGAGCAATCATTGAGAAAAATTTCTGGTCATGGTAGAAAATTATCAGTAGTTCCTGTGATGATGTATTCTTTTTGGCTGAAAGCATACTTAGAGACATCGTCATCAATAGCTACAGATGTTGATTACACAAGATTCCAACTGTGTTGGAGGACTTGGAGCTGCTAATCATTTTGGTAGGAGCAAAATGAGATTCCTATCATCACATTATGGCCTACTATGAACATTACACTTGGCAGTATGCCATGGGATCATGAGTACTTTTAATTTATTATCAGCTCCAAGGTAGAAATGAATGAATGAATGAATCTACATTAATTACAATTACATTAAATGAATCTCATGAATTAAACTCCTCCAGCATTTGTCAAAAATAGATGTTAACAGATTACATCTCAAGGAAATTAAAAATATGACTGTTGAAACAAGATCTCGTCATTTGTCTTTTGCTTCTGCAAGACGACACCTTTTAAACTCAGCATTCAGAGATCTTTTCCATAAAGCTAAAATTCATTTGGAAGAAAAGATCAAAAATATTTGCTCATTTTTATCCCTTATTAACTTAGCTGTAACTTTGAGTCTAGCTAAAAGAATATATTTGTCATAAATCACCCAAGATCTGTCCTTAGAAAAGTCCTAAATTCTAACAGCTGACAACATAGTTCCATTTTATAATAGGAAGGTAACTGTAACAGTCCCGCAGCAATTCAGAGAGCAAATGATCCTTTACCTCATCTCTATTAAGAGCTTCCTGAAACTCCTTCAGCCTTCTTTCTTCATATTGTTTTTCCCTGAAAATTCTGGTTTGCCTGAACACTTCTTTTTCATGTCGAATATGCATGAGTTGAACAGCAATCCTCTGTTCCTGCTGAGGCTGTCTCATCATTCTGTAAACAAGTTGCTCCTCCCTGTAAGCCTCCTAAAAGTTAAAAAAATAATAGTATTAAGCCTATCTTATACTGTTTTTCATAGACAACTCATCATTATCTCATATGAGAATATGAATGGAGTCACAACAGCATTTACCTGTTCATTTGGTACATAAATCTGGAGCAACAGACAAGTCTATTTTTGTAAACTCTGTAAGAAATGTAGAACTATGGAAGTGAATTCTGAATACATCTTAACTGAGATGCTCAGTAAAAATATGTTTGTTCAGATTAATTCAGTTTTAACTTTGATATTTCCTGTGTGCAAAGAAACTGCATTTTATTTCAAATAATTGTTTCTGTATGTGAAGATATACTCCTCCCTCAAATCAGTAACTTATCCCAGCTGTTCACCAGTCCTCATTCTCAGCCACACTCCGGTTGATTCTTGATCAGTCTATTCTTCTAAAGGTTTGACTTTTTTCCTTCTTTATTGGGATTTAGTAATCATCTCCTCTATTCATGAGACTGAGAATATGAGGAAGCATTCAGAACACAGGAAAATACAAGACTTCTAGGTAACAGTGTCAGTGTTCCCACTGATTTGGGACTGTAAGGAAATAATTCTGAACCTTGTTTAAAGCATGGTGCACAGACACTTTGAACCTCACATAAATCTTTATTTCACTACTTTCACAGTCTGAGGTCTAAGCAAAAGCATCAGCTTGCCTTTCAAGCTGAGTAGAATTTTAGAGGACATTGCTGATTCCCTCAATGCTTGTTTCAGATACATCAAAACTGCTATAAAATGTATTCGAATTTAAGGAAACAAATTGAGAACTGATCTGAAGATTTCAAATTAACTTTCATAAGAACGAAGGAACAGGTAAAGTCAGTTAACAATAGTATGAAAACCAAACCAAAATAAAGTAACACTTCCACTGCCTTTTAATCTGGTCGATTTTCCATTAGATGTCTGTGACAGAGAGAGCAGAACACATTACATAAATTCACCTATAAATGAACATAATATTTATGAAAGAACTCTACAAAGACATCTAGATCTGTGATACAAAATGCAACCAGGACATCTGTAATAGAATTCTAACATAAAGCTGCAAAACACTACTATTTTAATTGCAATAATAAGAACAACAATTTTCTGATTAATTTAGATCCTTGATGTTGATGCCATGGAGAAGCTAGTATTTTTCAAACAAAATTCTTTCAATATTTTAAAGTCTTTTTCTCTTTAGGATTGTTTCTCTTTAGGATTGTTGGGATTCCAGTTAAATACCAGTGAGTTGACAAGATTAAGTTGACACAAAAGTCGCTCAAGATTTTTCCTCTTTTAGCCAAAATGTGAGCTCTGCAATTCCCTTTCCTAGCACTGAATCTCATGACATTGTATGATAGGTCTAATGGCAAAGATGTGGTCATCTAAGACTTTAATCTCAGAGTCCTTCACCTGCATACAGTACTGTCCCTCTACAAATCATATCACAAAACAAGGATCAATTTTGCATGTACTTTGGTTTGTATTCTATTTGTAGAGTACTGTTTTTATACTATTTTTCTATTCACACAATTATTATTATGAATGCAACTGCAATGGAAAACAAGGAATTAGTTACAACTTTACATGCACATTTTGTTTTCATATTCATGCTATTTGTCATTTGATATAGGTCAGGTGATAAAATTTTCCCATAGTACTGCCTACTGAAGCTAATCTATTTGTCTCTTACATTCATGAAGTCTAGGCAATAAAAGGAGACATGATGCATTTTGATGCCTTAGTTCTATCCACCACTTCTTGGACTTAGTATTTCCCTAAGATTTCAAAGAAGAGGAAAAGATGCACAAACTTTGCTTCCTACTGCAAGTAAATATTCTTCATTTCCTTCCATAGTTGCAACTGCTTATCCTCAGCCATGGATTAGTACAACAATAAATATTCCACCAGAGAAAAATGGAACTGTAAATTCAAATTCAGAGGAATTTGAAGGAGCCACCTCAACAGAGTTGCTATTTGTCATACTCAAACCATCAACTGTATGGTGCAAATAGTTCACTCAGCAAGAGATCAAAGCCCCTCATCTAGATGAATGCACTTTTTACAAAGGAAATGGGAAAATACTCTTTTAGAAAACATCAGAGAAGCCAAAAGAGACCTTTGTTAACTGAAAGGTAGACAACACTCTAAGTGATCAAATATTTTGACACGCTGAGTAGACCTAAATAGAATCAGCAGGAAATTTCTGAGAAAAAAGAATGTGTAAAAAGGTAATTAACTGAGAGCTCATAAACTAGGATTCAGAACACAAAACTCATAACTCCAAAAAGGTGCTTATACAAGCTGGAATGGACCAAGTATGAAAACCAAAGGTAAAAAAATTTTGAAACTACTGGGCATGCTATAAGACAAAATAAAAACAGCAGTACAATTTTTTGACCTAACATTTTACATCAATCTCAGAGGACTGTGAAGTGTCTGAAGAAATCATAAATACTGTAAATGGGACATCCTAGTAATCATTTGAAAATTACTACTGAGGAAGCATACCACAAACTTGTTTTCAGTTTACCTACTTGAGACAAATGTTGCATCCAGTGGCCAAATATTAATACCTTTATGTTTCATGTTGTTTGTATATAATTACTATATCACATTTTTCTATTCTGCCTTTTTGCATAGCAATAAAATTTATGACTAAAATTTAGAGACTAGTATAAATAGATCTATTTGGATGACAAGCAATAATCTATTAACAATCCATTTCCTCTCCCATTTTCATCTTCTTACTTATTGCTGACAATGTCTTCCTTATAACTTTTTCAATTAGGAGAGATAAAATCTACAGAGCGTATTTTAAACCATGAGTACTTAGAACAAATACTTCGTTGAAATGGTAGAGACTAAACATTCAGTTGGAATGAAGTCATATTATTGTCAAATACTTTCAACTCCTGCCCATGAAAATCTACCTTGCATCACCCAGTGTTCCACATGCAGGAGAATCATGATCATAAAGTACTTTTTCTCCCACGCTCCAACTTAGAGCATAGAATTATGCAATCATAGAATGGAAGGGACCTTTAGAGATCATCTAGTCCAACCCCCATGCCAAAACTCAAAGATTTTAACAAGATTCCTTTAATAGAGGTTTATACATACGGATATGAGACACACTAAAGCACTCTGAGGGGATTAAATTCATATGATTTTAAATGAACTTGTGTTAAGTTTTATCCACTATAGGTAAAAATCTGAACCTAAAGTTTACAAAAAGCTACCATTTCAGACTGAAAATCCTTTTGTTACATGTCTAATGGAGGCAAAAAGTAATTTTCAACTATTTAATATATTTTTTTATTTTCTAAAGAAAATGCTTCATTTTGCTTCACACATCTTTTAATTCAAGTAACACCTAATTTCTGAAACCTCATAGAGTTTCAATAAGACCTCTCTTCCTCTGCTAATTTAGAAGCAAAAAAAACCACTGAATATATTCTCTGATGTGGTCAGATTACTGTTTCAGTCAACTCTCATTTGTCTTTCCTTCTAATTCCTGCAGTTGGTGACTTCTATTATTCCTATATCAAAGCTGATTCTTCTTCCTTGGAATTTATAAATACTATTACTACTTTTGTCTTGCTTTGGAGCCTCACTGGAGCCAGCCTGACTGGCAGCACATTGCAACAATTCCTACACATCAATCTGACCAGGCTTGTACTAAAACCGCAGATGGACTGGGCTTATATACATAATTTAATATATATTAAAATACATATTTTATATATCTCTCTCTATCATTTCATACTTTTTAGAGATGCTATGCATCTAAAGTGCTATTATTATACAACAGCAGTAGAGATAGGCTCAGCTATGCTGGCTTCAACACATGATTTAAGCTAAGGACTCACAGTACAAGACTAAGAAAAACTAGAAATCACAGAAATCTGTAAAGTTATAAGGTTCTGTTTTGATACAGCATTATGAACGAGATCATAGAATAGTAGGGGTTGGAAGGCACCTTTAGAGATCATCTAGTTCAAATGCCCTGCAAAAGCAGGTCCACCTAGATCAGGTTACACAGGAATGCATCCAGGTGGGTCCTGAAGACTTTCAAGGAAGGAGACTCCATAACACCTCTGAGCAGCCTGTGCCAGGGCTCCCTCACCCTCACAGTCAAATAGTTTTTTCTTAT
>WBNH01006812.1:88898-140748 GCA_013401255.1 Urocolius indicus | reverse complement strand
AAGCTGGTCGAGATCCTGCTGAATGGCAGCACAGCCTCTGGGGAATCAACCAGTCCTCCCAGTTTGGTGCCATCAACGAACTTTCTGAGGGTACCCTCTGTCCCCTCACCCAGGTCATTGATGAAGATGTTGAACAAGACAGGCCCCAGAACCGATCCCTGTGGAACTTCACTGGCCACAGGCCTCCATCTCAATTCTGTGCCACTGATCACCACCCTCTGGGCTCTGTCATTCAGCCAGCTCTTGATCTACCTCACTGTCCACTCACCCAAGCCACACTGCCTGAGCTTTCTGAAGAGGGTGTCATGGGAGACAGTGTCAAAAGTGTTGCTGAAGATGACCTGTAAAGTCAATAATCTAATAGCTGCTCTTTGAATGAAGAGTGTCTGAGGAGAAATCTGAAAACCTTATGCTTGATGGGACAGGATTCTTACACAAAAGACAGACATCCTTCAGAGACATCTTGATATATTCCAGAATATATCAAAAATAAAAGCTCTGATCTGCACAGTGTTTTGCTCCTTCATATTACCTAGTATAACTGTTTCAGAATTCATCCAATATCAATAATTTTACATGACACTTTTGCAAACACAAGTTTTTAAGCAAGAAATTCCATGTTTGTTGTTTCTTAGTATGTATCTTCTTCAGAATCTGTATATATTTTGATAATTTAAAGTTCAGCTTTGGGGTGGTGTGGGAAAAAAAAAGCCAGGTCTTCCATTGAAAGAAAATAGACAACCATAAAAGTTATTTTCAGAGATAACTGTATATACTTCCCTTTATTGCCTCTAAATTTTATTTAGCACTCCAAAAATACTATTTTCTTATATTTATAATCAAATTTTTAGATAACTAATTATGCATGCGCTATACACATAAGCATTTCTCACCTCTTCAGCTTCATGTGCTATTAACTGGTCCATTAGCATTTTTTGACGTCTCTTTTCTCGTTGTTTTCTAGAAAATGCATCTTTCTCTAATCGTTTTCGAATGTTCCTTATATATTTATCATCTGAATAAATATCTAACAGGTCAGTTGCTGTCAGTGCTGTAGTTTCTAGAGTTGTTTCTTGAAGCTTTGGTGTTTGCAGTGATTCTTGTATCACACTGATTGAAAAGATCAAAAAGTAAAAGATCACAGATTTTACATGAATTGCAAATGTTAGATGCATTTTCATACAGATCCCTGTATAGATAAGCCTAAGGAGAAAGGTTACTTCTCTCTGTTAGAAATGTATTACGGTGTATGTATAGCTACAACCATTCATGCCTTTCTGAAAGTCTAACTGTCCTTACAGACTCATTGACTGAAATGAACAAAAAAGAGGTGCACTGTGTGTCCTTTGTTGCTGCACATATGGCAAAAACGAGAATGAAGTCTGAGCTATCCTCACTGCAACTGAAGGTAAAGAAAAATGGTGATCGAGCTGGAATATTTGCAGTGCTACTCAGACAATCAGTAAACAAACAAGCTATTAGATTTTCCTTCAGTGGCTGTCCACATAGAAAGTAGATACTTGAGGTAGGATCCTAAAAATCTTAATCTAGTATCCAAATATTACCTGTCGGTGACTTTGTTCTGTACAGCTGAGGCATTTTCTGACAGAGACTTCTCAAACTTCTGAATCTGTTTGTATGTGTCCTGAAGAAATAACACAAAATTTAATGTTTCCTTTCTCTTCACAAAGCATCATAATGAAGGTTAGACTAAATGCTAGATTTCATGTTAGCACAACAGAAATGTTTACACTGAAAATATTTTAAGCAACAGCTAAATCAAGAAAAAAGGAAAGGTCTTTCTACCTTTCATTTCCTTCCTCACTCCTCTTTTCCTAGTGGTACCTGTGTCCACCAGACAGAAATTACCAAAATTTTTCAGTTGTTCATTCTGCAGGATATTCTGGGTTTGCATAGGACACTAGCAGTTTAGAGCGTTCCCACCATTTGGGGATTTGAAACAAGATATTCTGGGCTATGATCTGGTAGATTTAGTAGCTTGAATTTATTCCTGATAGTTAATCAAGCAACTATGATTTGTCATGGTTGCGGACTTCTAAAAACTGGCAATATTTGCACTTCGGATGACAATATGATCCACGAACTGTAAGATCCAAGTACCCTTCATCACCAGACAACAAGGAATTTTCTTTGAATTGCTGCACTGCCATCATCTTTTGATCTAAGACTATTGTAAATTTCATCTGCTAACAACATCGTGTGCAAATGAGAAGAAAAAATGAATGCTTTTATTTCATATATTCTACTGAGTAGACTAGAAGATAAAATACTGTCAGCAATTAATACCTACTTATGGCATTTATTCAGTAAGAACTTTCATCAAAACAACTTTTTAATAAGTAAAAAATGCATAATAATAATAATATTAATAGACCAATGTTCATAGGCTGAGACTACTGTATAATTTTAACAGTTGTATCAGCACATTTTGGTTGGTACAACTGTATTTGTAACCCTAAATGCTCCTAGAAATCATGTTTTTCAAGTTCATATAATTAACATTGATGATGATGATACTTACCTCTGCTTCTCTTTTCTTCTTTAAGAGGTTTTTTGCTTTAATAGCTTTTATAGTATGGCTTTGTGGTGGCTTTGGAATCTGTATAGTGGCTGCATGAATCCTGGCCATTATTTCATTTTGTCTCCTTCTTCCTATGCGACGCTGAATATTCAACATAATGTGTTCAGATACTTGAATTGAAAGAAAATACATGGCCCTAATAGACCACCCATATATCTATGAAGTAAATGTAATTAAGCTATAAGGGAGAAAGTAGAAGAACTTAACCAGGCTCAAGGCTTGAGCAAATGGCCTTTTTTCTTTCTTTTTCTTTTTTTAAAGTGGATCTCTAAAATGCTCTGAAAGCAAAAAATTCCTTCTCTTTTGTCCACAGTTAAAACCTGTCTTAGGAATATTCTTAGCCGCTGTACTTATAAATCACCACTTTTATATCAAGAAATAGACACAGAAAAAATTGTAAATTGAAGTATCACTCTACATTCTGAGTAATTTGACAGTTAAGCAATATCCTTCTATATATTCACAATATTTGAGGATTTTTGAGTAAAAGTGGTACATCTCCATATGCTATATCTGCACTAACAAATAGTGCAGTGTAATAGAAGCACATGTGTAAAGAGAATCAGTTTGTGCTCAGTGTCTAACAGGCATTGCATGGCTTGCATCAAATTGTAGCTCTGTTATGGTACCTGTTTCAGGTTAGCACTCAGCACAGAAACTGATAACATTATTTTTCTGGTACAGAAACTAAGAATAACATTACATAATATTACTGCTGAACAATGAGTCTCAGATGACAACAAACATTTAAATTATACTAGTTAAAAGTGCATTACGGATACATGCAAGTAAAAGGTGGAATGGAGTAGAAAAAAAAAGTTTTACAAAGAGTCAAAGACAGTAAAAAAGACATATGGAATATATCAAATAAAATATTACTACATTTTCTTTTAAGCTTTTATTTTTCCTAATTTTTTATATTGCTAGTACTTTCTTTTCTAGATACATGCAAGAACATTATTTTTGCTCTTTTTCATGCAGTGGCAATAGAACAACTAAGACTCTCTCCCTATAACTATTCAGATGAAATGTATCTCAAATTAGTACATTGAATTTTTATTGTGGTTCAGCAACCTTGGATAGTTGGCCAGTTCCTCTAAATTAGCTTTAGGCTGTACTTTGGATGAGTATTCCTGTATGTTAAGAAACTACTTCCTCTTTTTTTACTTTATCAAAATAGCTACACAGAACTACAAGACATTTTGACTCAATGCCCTCTATAGGTTTCCTTCCCTGCGTGCTTTTCCTGCTTTTGAACTTCATTTTTTCTTCCGAAATGAAGAATGTCACAAACTTATTTTACAATAACACCTGGCTTCTCTTCAAATCCATAAATATTTTCCGTCGTGACAACATGTAAATATTCTCAATGTAACTGATTTTTACTACTGAAGAGTCTTATAACAATATCTTTTCTTTATATCTACACATTGATGGTTGCCATGCGTGCTCCACTACTTTGTTGCTGTATAAATATGACTGTGTAGCACAGAATTAATGAGCATTTAAACTGGCTTTCAGAAACTCATTATGTACGTGGCCTTAAGAAAATATCTCTTCATAAGTCTATAAAAAGTAAGCAGTCACCTTTTCATTTTCTTGGGCTCTTTGTTCCTCTTGGAGCTTTTGAACTTTCTGCTGTTCTGTCACATGTATATGAGCTATTTTATGTTCTATTGCCTTAGATTTTATTTCAAAACGCTCTGAAATCTGCTGTAGCTGCAAATCAGCCTGACGTGGTGTTAAAGTTTTCAAACTCTAAAATTAAACATTGTGAAATGAAGAGTCAGAAATCATAAGAAACATGTTTAAATATGATAATTTTGCAACAGTCACTTCAAACTGTGTTTTCCTATAGCAACATACATAGTAAAACATCTAAACATGGTCTAAAATGTTTTCAAAAAACAACACTAGCTTTATTGAAAAGGACAGATTTTAACTTGAACAACGCCAAACTTTGTTTAGTTTTGAAGAGGCTGACAGGTAAAGTCATTTCTCTCTACAGTTTTCTGTGGGGATGTGAAGAGGAGAAGCTGGCCTCTTCTATTGCCTGGAACCCAGTGGTAGGATGCACGGGAATGGCTAAAAGCTGCACCAAGATAGTTGTACACTGGATATTGGGAAGCACTTCTTTATTGAGCAGGTTGTCAAACATCAAAAAGGCTTCCTATAGAGGTCAAGCCTGTGTGTTTCAGGGGCATTTAGAGAATACCCTTAATAACATGCTTTCAGTTTTGGTCAGGCCTGAAGCGTTCAGGCAGTTGGCCTAGTTGGTCCCTTCCCACTGAAACTATTCTATTCTGTTCATACTGAAATATGTATAATTCAATTGAAACATAAGTAAAAATAAAATCCTGAAAATATTGAAACAGTGATAATTTTTCCAGACAGGTGGTGAAGTCTCCATCTTTGAAGATACTCAGCACTTAACTTAACAAGGTCCTGAGCAGCCTGCTCTAGTTGACTTTGCTTATAGGGGATAGATTAAGTGACTTTCAGAGGTCTCTTCCTACCTCAATTATTCTGTGATTCAAATGCTATTCTGAACATATCTGTTGATAGGAGCTACTCTCAGTTGCTTCATCTTCTCAAAGCTATCCCTCTATAGGTGAAGGGAAATTTTGACTGTTCGGTACTACCCCAGAAAATTTGCTTATAGATTATATTTCAGTAAATGTGAAAGAAAAGAAGTGTGACATTTCACCGAAATGAATTCGATTCACAATACATAACTTCTTAAAGATTCTTTATTCTCCTTAACAAATTATGGTCTGCATATGTTGAATATCACTGTTGAAGACAAGAACAACATCCTTAACAAAATCTACATCAATACTGACTTCCTCTTAGATACTGTTTTTCATCTTTGTTTTTTTTCTCTTTGTATTACTCAGCACATGGTTATTGCAGGCTAGAGTGTAGTATAAATATGTGGAGAGACATGCAACAGAAGGAATCAAACCAGTGTGGCACAAAGCCACACAGTTACAACTCAGATTCCTGGAGGAAAAAATTAGTCTAAACTGCAACAAGGTCTATAATCTGTACTGATGAAATGAGTAAAAGGGCACCTGCTGAACAACCATTAGCTATACACGTTTTAAGTCTAGAAAAAGCTTAAAACCAGCAGATAACACAGAATAAGCCAAAACAAAGGAACACAAAACAGAGATGATCAATATCCTCAGGAGTCCCAGACAAACTGTGTAATCCTTCTATGTATAAAACATACTAATGGATAGCTTCTTTTACATATAAGGATTGAGTTTTTACTAAGAATCTTTGAAAAGTGGAGAGGGGAAGTAAGCAACATGCTTCAGAGGTATATGTAAATATGCTACCTTTTTTCCTACACATTTATACAAAATAAGCATAGTTACCTCTCGATACAGAACACTTTCACCAGACTTAAGGTTTGCAGTTGCTGCCGGTCTCATTGCTTCCATGGCTATTCCAGTGAGCTTTGTCTTTCTCTCTTTTTCTAAAGCAATATACAATTCATATAAAAGCTTTCTTGCGGCACCATGCTGTTCTGTCATGATGTCTTGGGCCACATTCTCATTAAACTGTACACCAAGAAGGTGAAGTGTGGTCTCCAGGCGAGAAAAATTGTTAAGTTTTGCATTTGAAAGCCTATATGATTAAAAACAACATCAAAAATCAGAACATAAGCTTATTTTCAATTATAACTTACTACAACAAGCACACTCATGCTAATTATCTCATACCAAGAGGGAAGGGAAAAAAGCCCCAGAGGAGCTCCTTAAAGTAACATGATACACACTTTGGTGTATAGCACAGTAGACACAACTGCATTGGTCTACTAGGTACAAGTCTTGGGGGAAAAAAAAAAGAGAACACATTAGGTTATATAGCTCGATACATGCACATACAGAGTACATCTGAGAGCAAAAGCTCAAGGCCAACTGCAGCTTATTGTATATCATCCACAAAAAGTAAAAAGAGAACAAAGTTTCTAGATTAACTTTATTAATTCACTTGAACTCTAATCAGTAAAAAACACAGGAAATTATTTTTAAAATCTATATAATCTATTAACCATCACAACACTTAATCATATTTCTTCTCTAATAAAAAGAAATGGACACACGGGCTGTAGCAGCGTTGAAAATGAAGACTGTGTTCTCAACATGCATTTTACACTCACAACTAAAATAGTGCACTGCAAATTAATGTTTTTTTCTTGATATGTAGATTCTCTGCTGAAAGCACTCAAGATCAATAGATTTACAGTCCAAAACCCAGTACCAATAAATTATCACTGTGTCACAATTAAAACATCAAATTTCATTCATCAAACATAATTTCAACCTGAATCAGAACATCATGCTTTCTACACTCCTTTATCACTTGAGTTAACAGTACCTCCTTTACACGAACCAATAAGCTTTTGAGATCAGCCAAGCTACAGTGTAATTCTAAGAAAAAGCATCAAATTTTAATTTAATACTCTCTGGTAACAGTTTTTACCATAATTCTAGATTAAGCAGTTCAGGAACTCATTATTCTCACTATAGTAGTCCATGTCTTATTTCTTACACAGTCACATATAACTCTAGTTCACAACTACTGAATATTTTCCTGCCATTGAGTCAAGGTTAAGGTGAGCCTTATAGACAGAAATCTCCTCATATACTTTGAGAAGTTTTGCTGAAATCACCTCTTACTGTTTTGTAACCAGACCAGATGGAATTTCTTAACCTTGCTTCATAATACTACAATTTTCAAATCTTATTTCCAGATCATTGTAAGAGTTCGTGGAAAAGGGTACTATTTTATATTTCAAATATGGACTGTCAAACCAGAAAAAAGTTTAAAGTAGTACTTGTTTATAAAAATTAGTATAATTTCTCAATTTTTATTCCCTCTCATACTCCCAAAAGCTGCGCAACATAACTAAACTAATGTTTAGTAGACCTTGATTAGCCAGTCACAATGATCAGATTACAGTTGCCTATCATAAAAAAGAAATCTGCATTTCTCCCTTCACCACTCCAACAGGTATGATCTTGCCTTTGGCTGTGCTGAAGTTTATTAAAGTGATGTTAGTTTTCCAAATTACCTATGAATAATGCACTTTAATAGCGTACTTCAAATTTTAAAAGTATTACTTTACCGATATTAAAGTACAGGTTCTTGGAGGATTCCTGGGCCACACAATGACTATTACACAGTAATGATTGACTTCATATGCAGAAGAAATACTTTGGAACTGAGAAAACGTTGCCTCAATTCTCAATAGTTGTCAAACGATCAAGGTCAGTAATTAGAAAATAAAATAATGAAGAAAGATTAAAGTATCAAACTACATTTAAAAAGTGGTAAAGAACATTGCATATAGTCCCACTCCCTCTGACATGCCAAATACTCCTAGAAGTTATTTGTCAAGGCCTTTCTCTGAGACTGCTCAAATCCATCCATGTCTTTCTTGCACTGGAGAGTCCTGAACTGGATACTGCCTTCACCAGTGCTGTGTCTTCTTAACGTGGTCCAGGATGCTGTTGGCTTTGAATGCTTCAAGGACATATTGCCGTCTGATGGTCAACTTGCCCTCCTTCAGGGCTACTTGGCACTCCTCTGCAAAGCTGCTTTCAAGACAGTTGGCCGCTAGCTCATCCTGAAGGCACAGGGTTTTCCTCACCAGAAGCATTTCTTTTTTCCTAAACCTCAAACGATTCCCGTCAGTCCTTTTCTCCAGCCCATCAAGGTCCCTCTGAAGCACAGCACAATTGCCTGGTGGATCATCTGCAAACCTGATGAGTGAACCCTGTCTCATTATGCAGGTCATTAATGAAGATGTTTCCAGTGGTTTTGCCTGGGCTAGGTTTTTGGGTAGTGGGGGGAGCTACAGGGGTGGCTTCTTTAAACAAAGATCTGCCAGAAGTCCTGTAGCTCATAGGGCTAGGGCCAGTCAGTTCTAAGATGGATCCCGCCCTTGAACCAGGCCTGGTCAATTAGTGACTGAGGTAACATCTCTGTGATTAACGTATTTGAGAAGAAGAAGTTGTTGTGCAGTTGCAGAACTGCAGCAGCAACAGGGAATGACAATGTGAAAACATCTCCACAGACACTAGTGGTCAGTGGAGAAGGAGGGGGAAGAGGGTGCTTAGGCCCTGAAAGAGTCCCCTGTGACCTGTGGTGAGGATCACGGTGAGGTAGCTGTGCCCCTGCAGTCCACGGAGGCTACCAGTGAGCAGAGATCCACTCACAGCCCGTGGAGGACCCCATGCCAGAGCAGATGGATGGCTAAAGAAGGCTGTGACACTGTGGGAAGCCCAACCTGGAGCAAGTTCCTGGCAGGACCTGGGAGTCTGTGGGGAGGAGCCCATGCCAGAACAGGTTTGCTGGCAGGAGTTGTGATCCTGTGATGGACTCAGGCTGGAGCAGTCTGTTCCTGAAGGACTGTTCTCCCGATGGGTGACCCACGTTAGGGCAGGGTGTGAGGAGCTGCCCCATGGGAGGGCCCATGCTGGAGCAGTTCATGAGGAGCTGCGGCCCGTGGGAAGGACCCATGCTGGAGAAGTTCATGAGGGACTGTCTCCTGTAGAGAGGGACCCCACAGTGTAGCAGTGGGAAGCGTGAGGAATCTCCCTGAGAAGCAGCAGCAAAGTCCATCCGTAATGAACTGACCATAACCCCCATCCCCTGAGCCGCTAGTGGGGAAGGAAGGGGATCCTGGGAAGAGGGAGGGGTGAGGATGTGTTTTAAGATTCAGTTTTATTTCTCATCTCCCTGTTCTTATTGTTCCTTTAATAAACCAAACCTGTTTCCCCTCAAGTTGAGCCTGTTTTGCCCATGACTAATTACTGAGATATCTCTCTGTCCTTCTCTTGACTCACAAACTGTTTGTTATATTTCTCTTTCTCTCCTGTCCAGTTTAGGAGAGGGAGTGGTATTATGACTGAGTGGACACCTGGCTATACCACCACAATGTTAAACAGCATTGGCATCAGAATTAGCACTAATCACTCACTGTCAGCTGCACTTCAAATTGTGGATCACAGACCCTTGAGCCCGGCAGTTCAGACAGATTTCAGTCCACCTACCTGGTCTGTATTTTGTCTATGAGAATGTTAAGGTGGACAGTGTCAAAACTCAATATAAACAGCACACGCTCGTCTCTCAACCACTGAGCCTGGCATCTCGCTGTAGAAACTTGTGAGGTTATCTGGCATGATTTCCCTTTCATAAATCCATGCTGGGAACTCCCAACCATCTTCTTAACCTAAAAGTCACTTGGAAATGGTTTCCATGCTTATTTGCTCCATAGTTCCTAGAGTCTGAGGTGACTCACTTGTACATTTCCAATTCCTCCTTCTTGCTTTCCTTGAAAAGAGGCATTGTCGTCGTATTCTTCTGTTCTTAGGAATCTCCCCCATTCACCAGGACCTTTCAAAGAGTATTGAGAGTGGATGAACAATGACATTGGCCAAGTCCCTCAGCAGGTGTGGGTATATGCCATCAAGTCCCCTGGATTTGTGTATTTCCAGTTTATTTAAATAGCCTTTGAGCTGATTCTCCCCCACTAAGGATAAATTATTCTTGAAGCAGGCTTTCCTGCTAGTCTCAAGGGCTTGGAATTTCTTAATGTGAATTTTACCACTAGAGTAGACCAAGACAGAGAAGGCATTAAGTACCTCAGCCCTTTGCATGGCAGGCTAAGGATTATTTGAGAGTCTGAGAGGGAGATAGATCACTGGAGCTATTTTCTATCCATGATGCAGGGAAGCCAACTTCACATGGCCACTGCAGACATAGGTCTTAGATTTACTTTGTGCTAGAAGGAAGGCAGCATCACATGCAATAATGAGGGGTAGAAGAAGGTTATATCATGGACCAGTAACCGAAACCTCTCCTGACCCTCCAAGACACCCTTACAGAATGCATACGAGTCCTTAGGTACAATGGATGAAGTGCATAATGAGATAGAGGAGAAACTTGTTCAAGCAGTCATAGCCAGGTCTAAAAGACCAGCCCTTAACAGGAAAACCTGCATTAAGGCCAGCATCAAGAATAAATAACAGCGAGTTATGGTCACTGGTGATTCCCTCCTATGTGGAACAGAAACACCCATTTACAGATCAGATCCTCTTTTCAGAGTTTTTTGCCTGACTGAGGCCTGAATTAGGGATGGCACCACAGACTGAAGAGCTTAGTACAACCTTCAGAATAATACCCACTCCTGCTCTTTCACGTGGGTATAAACAACATCACAATAAAAGTCTGAGAACAATAACAAGAGATTTCAGAGCCCTAGGAAGAATGCTAAAAAATTCAGGACCACAAATAGCATTTTTCCCCAATGTAAGCACTGATAGAATTATTTTCATTTTTTTCCACTCTGCCCCAGTCAACAGCAGGCTGTTTTCTCTACCCTTCCTTTTGCTGTGGAGATACCTTTCTGCTTGCCCTCCATGTCTCTCATCTGGCACACTGGCTTTCCTAAAACCATCCCCACATACTCAGTGTCTCTCTGCTCCTCCTGGGTGGCCTGACACTGCTTCTGCTTCTTTTATTCTTCCTTGATATGTTTGAGCACCTTAGTCTTCCAATCACACCTCCTGATGCCTTTGTTTGAGTTTTATTTATATTGAGATGGATTATTCTTGGAGGAGATGACTGTTGGAAGTGAAAAAAAAATATATTTTTTTTTAAATAGATCAGTTGTCTTGGACCTTGCTTCTCTCCAGGACTAATTTACACAGGATGCTACCAAGCAGATCCCTGAACAAGCCAAAGTTTTCTTCTCCCCTAAGTCTTGGGTTGTGGTGTCACAATTTAGCTTGTTCTCTCAAGATTATGAGCTCCACCCTCTCATGGTTGCCACAGTCAATGCTGTGCCCAAACTCTCCTGTTTATAAGCGCTAAGTTTAGTAGTACATCTCCCCTCTTCTGCTAGCCAGTTATGTTTCTCAGGATATTAACATCAATGAACTCTTGCAAACTCCTCAATTGCTTGTTCCTGGTAGTGCTTCTCTTCCAGTAGATATTGACTAGGTTAAAGTTTCTTACTCAGACCAAGGTCTATGAAAAATGAAAATTCTCCCAGTTGCCTCAGGAAAATCTTATTTACTTTTTTACACTCAAGTGATCTGTGGTAAACAGTCACCAGAGCATCACCTAGTACTGATAAATGTCTCAAATCTTAGTAAGTTACAGGTGTCTTTCCCACTCTGCATTAGCAAGTCCTAAATGAAGAATAAATATTGTACTTAATTTATATAAAAGGCGTCCATATTTACTAACCTGCTCTGTGAAAATTGATTAAAGTCATCTTGAAGACCATATTTGTGTAGAAGTTCTCCTAGGAGGTAGCCAGTAGAAAATTCTTCTGAAAATGATCCTGGAACTAAGTTTGTTTGGTTTAAAAAAAAAAAAAAATCATTTAAAAAATAATCAGACATTCATCTTAACAAAATTTCATATTTATTTTTACAATAAAATTAAGTCTAAACTTAGGTAAATAATTCAGAGGAATTTTTGGAGACTGATCATGCATCAACTAGTTTTGAAGTCTCAAACTGATCTGCTTTCAGTTCTGTTGCATCATAAGCTTCAGTAGCCATTTAATTCCAACTTTCAGTGTTAAAAACTAAACATTGTCATAACATTCATTAAGATCGTGGGAATATCTATAAATCATAATTACTAAATTTTCCACAAAACACGCAAATGAAAACAAAGCGAGATCTAATCCGCTTCCCGTCCATGAAACTTGCTTTCTCCTTGCAGAACAAGCAGCCAGCCCAACAGCTGCCGTTCGAAGCAAAGCATCGCTTCGTAAACACAGTAAAATGTTCCCGTCCTCCGGAGTCCCTGTTAGTAGCTGAAGCTTGAGCTCCTCATGTCTCCCGAGAGCAACTTGCTCCTTGAGGAAAATTACCTTCACCTGGAAAATCACCATCTTGCACGTAAAGACTAAATAAAGGTACCTGAGCAGGTATCCGGAGGCGAAGAAGCGGGAGGGTCGTGGGGACCTGGCCCGAGGGACCCCTTCAGAGCACCCTGCGGCCACAGCCGCGCTGACGGGCAGCCCTGCCCGAGCCCCGAGCCCCCTCCCTGCCTCCCTCCCAGCGCG
This sequence comes from Urocolius indicus, assembly GCA_013401255.1. NCBI lineage: Eukaryota > Metazoa > Chordata > Aves > Coliiformes > Coliidae > Urocolius > Urocolius indicus. Next base: position 128,044 of record WBNH01006812.1, on the reverse strand, counting down.
GCGCCGCCCCCGCTCACCCACTCTCCGGGAGAGCTTCACCTCTTCGTTCAGCCACTCGCACAAAATCTCCGCCATGGCCGGCGGCGGCGGCCCTGGCCCTCACGGCCGCGGGGCACCGCGTCCCGGTTGCCACGACGANCGCGCGCCGGGGGGCCGAGCCCGGGAGAGCTGGTGGCCGGCTGGGGCGGGTGGGGGCGCAGCAGGGTCGCTCTCGTGGCGTGTGGTCGGTGGCCGCTGTCCCTCGGAGCTGTGCCGGGGCCGTTCCCCTCCGTTCGGCGCTGCCTCCCTCCGCTCCCGGCCGCCTGCTCCGAGCGGCTCGTTTCATACGTGTTCCAGTCGCTACTTCCCCATTCCTGCCCGCCTCAGGCGGCTCGCTGCTGAGCTCGCGCGCGTGCTGGGGTAGCGCCGGGGAGCCGGCAGGAGGCTGGAAAACAGTCTGGCGGGGGGGGAAAAAAAAAAAATACCGGTCAGTTTTCTCAAAGCAGTCGGTATAACGGCAGAAATCACGGCGTTGGCACCGTGTGACGGGCGAGAGAGCAAACACTGCAGGGGGGAAAAAAAAAACCATCCCCGTCTGTGGGTTTCAGTGTACGCTGCGCCTTTGCAAGGATGATTTTTCGACAGCAGTGTTTGTAGCGTTAGAAGCCTCGGAAGCGTCCGTGTGCCAGAGCAGCTGCTCGCGTGGCTCGGCGGTGAGGGAGTTCGGGGCTCCGAGCTTGGTTCGAAGTTTTTTTGCTCTGCTTTTGTTTGTGTTAGGTCGCCTTTGCTTCAGAGGCGCGCTGAAAACAGCCATGCATAGTTTCTGCGCCTGCATTTTGAAGAGTGTGTTAAAAGAAGAACCCTATGAAGAGAACAACGTGTAGAAAATAGTGTATAGCATGGAAAGTTAAATTGTCCGGTCTTTTTCCAGAAAAGTTGATTTAATGAAGTATTCCAGTACCTTTCACTGTAATACAGAATCCTCAAGGGTTATTTGACCTAGAAGACAAGAAGAAGAGTGGATCTAGTGGATAGTGACAGGCAGACAACAAAGTGTAATTTTCAAAAAGTGACATAGTGATTAACGGTTGTCATAAATACTCTAGAGGTTTTCAGATCAAGTCTCAGTTCTTCTACAGAGCGTGTGCTACAAGTCAAAGTAATTTACTGAGTTTTGTGAGAGTAAATATGAAACTGGCCAATCATTTGTATTGTGAGAACATCATTGTGGAATTTCTGGTGCAGGAGTGAGTCAGGTAACAGGAGACTTGAAGAGACTTCAAGTGCTTTCAAGGCAGATTTTAATAGTAATGTCCTTTTAAAGATTTGAAGTTTTGTACATATGTAAGTTACAAAAATACCCACATTTTAAATGAAGGAAAAAAACCCTCGATTTCTAAACATCTGATTTTATTTTAAAGTAAAACTGGTGTCCTAGCCAAAAATGTGACATTGGTCTGCTAATATGGATATCATCAGATAAGGTAGAATTGTGAGAAAAAATGTGGAATTTCTCTCATATTTAAATTCAGCAGTGTTTTTCTGTTTCCACCTGTCATAGCTATTAACAAATTAATGTAGCTTTCTCACAGAATTCTGAGTAGTAATGTAATAATGTAGTAATTGATTTTTATCTCCTTCTTTTGCTAACTTTAGGAGCTTGGAAAGATGTCTGTGTTCTGCACTGTGAAAGTGTGCTCCCGGAGGTGTTTAAAAGAAGATACTTGCACAAAAGAAGTAAGGTAACTGTTCCCTTAATGCTACCCCTGATGAAAAGACAGTATTTTTAAATAATAAGCTTGTTTATTCTGTGTTCTGTTAATTTTTTAATTCTCTGCTAGGAATACCAGTGGAAATGTCCTGGCAATTCCGAACTGATTTTCCACGGGACACTACACTTTGGGTAATGTAGCTTTTAAATGCTAATACAGAGCTGTGGAATGCATCTGAACTTTTACCCTAAACTCTGTGTTTATTTTAAACTTCACACATATTCCTGTGGACTTGCTTTGAAAGAGGAGAGAGTTGTCTGTAGGTTCTATTTGTAATAGTCAAAGAAATACAAGACGTCTAACAGCAATCTATGGAGCACAGAAATTGAAGTTCTAGGGATAATCTCTTACATGTCATTCCTTTTGCCATCCTGAAAGAATCTGCAGGTATGAAGAATTAAAAAAAAAGAAGAGTTTATGATATAATCAAGCCTACAGTTTTTGTGGATATTCATTTTGAATAACATGGATGTTATAGATGTTAACATGGATGTTATAGGATGCATAAAGAACAAAAGGACAAAATCCAGTTATCAATTAAAGTTATTATCAATAAACAAGGTTTTATCACAAAAGGACAAAATACTTTAAAATGTTCAAGATACTAAACTGAAGAGGGAATTGATTGGAAGGAACAATTTCATCTTAATACAACCAAGATTAAAAGAAGTCAGAGAATTACCTGAATTCTTCAATTAAATTGTGTTTAGACTGAAGTTGCGCAGACAGTAGTAGCACAAATTAATTATCGCATTATTAAAGTATATGGGAGTTCAGGAGGTGGTTCCAGTTTTTTTTGCACCAGAATTTGTTACTGAAAATCAACTGAGATTATTTATAAACATACTTCATCATATTTTTTTTTGTAATTTCATGTTCTTCATTGTTTGTCCTCTCTTTCCTCAGAAATTACAAAGGGCTTGTAGAGGACTTCTTTTTCACTTTTCTCCAGTTTGATTTCACTTTGTCTCCGGTTTGATTATTCATACTTAGTGTTATTTCCTCTGACATGATCAAATCATAGAATCATAGAGTGGTTTGAGTTAGAAGAAACCTTAAAGATCATCTAAGATCATCCTGCCATGAGTAGGGACACGTCCACTAAACCAGGTTGCTGAAATCCCCATCGTCCTGGACTGGAACACCTTCAAGGATGGGGTAACCACAGCCTCTCTTGGCAACTAGGTTAAAGAACCTAGTTTCAAGCATCTTCATCACAGATGCTGCCCTCTTGTCATCTCTGGATCCTCAAGTCTGTACTGAGGACAGAAGAGAATATAGGTCCCTGAACAAACAAACAAACAAAACCCCATGATCATGAGCTTTGTGCACATCACAGGTTTCCGCAACTGTTTGCTAGCTGTAAAACTCTCGGTTCCATTGCCCATACTGACATTTGGATTCCTGCCTTGGTTCTCTCTGTTGCCGTAAAACAACAGCTATTTTCTCAGCTACTAGTGATTGCGGTGAAGGTATTTCTTGTGTCCACATAGTCTAGACTAATTAACTTTTCGTTCTGTGAACACAGGCAGACAGTTTCAAATCTGTGTGAATGCATAACACTGACAGTGGCCTGTGGTAAGGAGTTCCATGACTTCCCAAATTTATATTGCCCTTCATTATTTGAAGAGGTACAATGTTTTGTGTGTTTTCTACTTGTTGCTGTCAGTACTCTATTAGTTCTGTTACTTTTAAACAAGAACATTAGGCATCTGACTTGCAGGTTGAACTAATGTTTCAAGTGCTGTCTTGCTTCCAGTAGCTCTATCATAGATATGCTTTATAGTTACATTTACTGTCCATCTTTATTCTCTCCTCTATTTTGGGGTTAGGAAGTTACATTTCTGGAGAGATAATGTGATGCCTATGGCATATTCTGCTTTATTATTGTCTGCATGAAGGCTGCTAAGGTATGAGTATGCTGTAAACTACTGTAAAAAAAAAAAAGTCCCCCAAGTTAAGTAGCTGTAGAACAAATGCTTGGCAATGCCAGTGTGGCTACATACAATCTATGTATCCAAGAACTGTAATTACTGGTTGAGTAAGCTCTTTAAACAAAGTCTATCACCTGTGTCAAATACTGTTGAGAATGTATGATGCAGCCTGGAAATTACAGGTACACTCTGCAGGAAAACACTGTAACTGGCTGCATTGTTTTCATGTACATTCAACTTGAATAAATCTCAGTAAATCACTGTGCAATTGCAGAGAAATTCTGAAACTGTGAAGAAGAAGCAGGGCAAAACATTTCCAGAATGAGGAACAACTCCTACCTGGACGCATTCCTATGTGACCTGATCTAGGTGGACCTACTTCGGCGGGGGCATTAGACTAGATTATCTCTAAAGATCCCTTCAAAGCCCTGCCATTCTATGATTCTGTGATTGTGGCTGACTGATATTTTTGGTTATTTTTCATACTTGTAATCAAATAAGGAAGAACACAATGTAACCTGTTGCAGAGAACCATAATTCTCTTGTCCCTAAGACAATTTGGTTCTGTTTAGTTCAGTTGTAGCACTTCCACATTTAAGCCAAGGTCTGAAGAATTTTTCAGCTTCAAATGTGTCCAGTGTGGTGTATTTGTCGGGAATATTACTATTGGCTAAGGTGGGTAGCTAGAGACTTACTAAAGCAGCTTTGCTTTGTTTTGAAGTGTATAGAATTACTGACTTGCATTGAAAGTTCTTGAAAAGACTCTGTGGCTTTAAGGTAGAAGGTGTTTCTTAACCATTTGAAGAGCAAAGAAAGAACAGAAGACATTAAAATCGGATTTTGATGGAAATAAAGAACTAAACTGCCTGACAGAATGAAAGTTCAGGTAAACAAAAGGAAGAAGTAAAGCTCATATTCTAATGAATATATCTCATTCTAATGGAATATATCTAAATAATTCATTGTAATCGATCTTAAATGAGTACAACCATGTCTTAAGAACACATTAATTTATAGGAATATTAGAGTCTGATACATAGATGCAGCTTAAAGCAAGTGTGTAAAACTTGCACAATTTGGAAAAATGGGGAATTAAGGACTGAATTAATTACCCATTTTTGAGCAATTCATTCTTCTTAATAATTTATTTTTGGGTTTTTTTACTACCTTTTTTTTTTTAAACCATCAGAAAAGTGAAGATTGTGTGATGCAGTCTGGTATTCCTTAGTGGGATGCTAGAAGCAGCTGGAAAAGGTAGTAGGCAAGGGGTAAAACCAGTTGAACATTAGAGACTGAAATTGGATAAAGATTCATCAAAGAACATGATTAGTACAGATAGCTAGCCAAAAGTGTTCCATTAGGGGTGGAACAAAGAGGGTTGAGCTGTTTTAATTGTCATAGTTCTGTGGCTTGAACAGAGCCTTGAGTTTTGACTCAAAATTTCTGTCTTAGGATATTGTATGTAAAACATACTGGCAAAGGATATTTTCAGCCAGTCTCAGTAATTACCTACATCCACTCAACACATCTGTGTTGTAATACAGTTAGAACTTAAATTACATGAGCATTTGTCTTAATCATTTGTTTATGCACAGAATGTTTGTATTCTTGGTGTGGATGAATGAAAGTTTTCTCCAGTCAGATATTTAAAAAAGTGAAACCAAGTAGTAGGTGAAATTCAAATGATTTATTCTTGTTACACACAGTTGAATTCAGTCTCTGACATAGTATTTCTGTGAGATACAAATCAAATTAATAAAAAAACACTTTTCCAGAAAGTACAAATTGTGAGTTTATCATTTTATGGTTGCATTACTTTATATACAATGGCCTGATACAGTTTGAATAGTACTGAGAATGCTCACAGGACCTCATCAGTTAATATTTTATATTTATCATTCAATAAATGCTCATTAAGCATACTCCATTTGTCTTGTGTTCTTTCAGTGTAGCTTTTCTCTAGTGTTATTACAGGACGTGTAATGTAACTAGAACTGTTTTGTGTGTTACTGAAATGCAAGTGCTTTTTCTTTTAGAAATAGAACAGCTATTGTGCACTAACAATTCTGTTAAATTATATTTTTAAGGTAGAAAATGAAGAATATTTTGTCTATTCTGGAGTGGAAAGGGAATGCAAGTAAGCATAGTGTAACTAAGCAATGTGGAATTTGGCTAGCATCCTTCCAACTAGTGCCAGCAGTTAAAAGCCTTGGATACTTGTTCTTTCTCATTATGTTGAATGAGAGCATTGGTCAAGCATGCTGTACACTGGAAATGTTCTTTGTAGAACATCAGGCTTTCACATTTGTTCTTTAAAGTTAATAACAGTAAAACAAATGATGTAAATAATTTAAAAAAATAAAAGTGGTGTTGATACAGCTACACAAAGGAGACCATGGGCTAACAAACCCAGTTAGTTGCTCCTTTTAACAATAAATTAATGATAAATCCTGATGTGATGATGCTAGTACACAGAGTTTAATTTTAAATGGAAATTATACATTCACACTTTCTTTTTTACAATAATGCTTTTTCTTTCAAGTTGCACATTTCTCTCATGCTTTGTTCTCAAGCTGATTCTGAAAGATATTTTCTTCTTGGACATGAGAGTTGCTGGTAATTATAGGGATAGTCATCTGCTTGTGCTTAATGGCTGCTGAAATACATTTCTTTATCAATGTCTTAGTCTTATTCAGAAACAGTTTAATTTTTACTGCATACAGTCTAACTAGAAGATATAAATGGGAATAAACAGTCTGCCTTAAAATACGTGAAATTTAAAAAAATGTTTAATATAGAATGACTGAACAAGGGCACTAGTGAAAGATGAAAAAAAGCCGTCCAACTGTTGATGCTGTAACCTGTGGCACAAATAAGCATTTTAAAGAAATGACAGAAACTGTAACTGTTTATAGAGTTGCATAGTGAAGCAATGGCTGCCCTTCTGTTACCAATGAATCACTTCAAATCATACAACAATGTAGTATTCTTTACATTCAAACCAGTAATAACACCGTAAAATAGTGTGCTGTGCTGCATTTGATTTTCTCCAGCTATCCTACCACTTATTTCCCACTCTTTTTGCTTTGTTGATTCTTACTCTCACCCACAATTATTCTTACATGCATTTTCCCATTTATTTCCTTCTTCATCTTCCTCAGGTCTTCAGTATCGATGATGTGTCATTCTTCTCATTTTCATCTTTGTTGCCTTCTGATATGCACATTTTTTGCTCAAAGTAGTTTGTACACAGTCTGAATTATGTGTTATGTCAACGTTTTGCTGCAACAACTCCGATCATTCTATTTTCTCCTCATTTCATGGTAGAAACTGTTATAATTGGTTTTCAGGTTCAGTGGCCAGAGTTTGTCCCTTTTTGCCATTTGAGTAATGTGGATATTGGTAGGGCAAAAACCTCTTCAGCTCTTGCTTTTGTACAAGTTATTTGTAAGTTATTGGACATATAAATGTTTGGCACATACCCATCTACACAGAATAATGGTTTTGCAAATTACAGTTTGGAGAGCTCAATCCCAGAGAAATTTAAAGTTAAGGCCAAGCAAGTTATCATTGGGCTGTTAGGTATGTACAAAACCAACTGGTTTTTAAAAAACCCTAACATTTTTGGTTTCTAGGAGGGTATAATTCTCTTTCATCATATTTTTAATAAGAAGCCGCCCAAGTCTATAAAAGGCAAATGTAGCATACTGTTCATTAAGTTAGTTATTTTAAATAAAATCTATTCTTTGGTTTAATTTTTTTTATTTTTTACAGATCAATGCATGGTACTACTTGAATGGGCCAGGTGAAGCACAGAAAAATAGCTTTCATTTTGAAACAAGAAATAAGTGTACCTGACAGACTTTACTGCTTACATAGCAGCAAATTAATCTCATTTATCTTTTTAGGCCATGCAAATAAGATTTTTTTAATTTACTATGTAATATAATACATAGAACCTAAGATTCAAATAATTCCGTTTCTGGAATTACACAACTGCTTCCTGCACTTAGCTACCATTCTGTTCAGCAATCTCTTTTAAGGAATATTTTTAAATATTTCTTTTTATGTGGTGATAAATGAGATAAGGAAAGCCCAGAAATAGCAAACTTAACAAAAAGCAAATAAATGAATTTGCAACATTGTTGTTGCTTCTTAAAGAACCAGACATTTATACAAACAATATCAGACAATGCAGCAGTTGAAACAATCCATCCAAAATCTGTACAAGTTTCAGATTTGATCATATCATTTGTGTCTAAAGCAAAGAAATTAAGTTTCCTCTGCATTTATTGGTGGGAATAGATCTCGGTTGCAATCATCCCAAAGCAACTGAGAGAGAAAATTAAAGGACACGTGAAGAAGTCAGAATTCCATCCCACCTGCCTCATGACACCCAGCTTTACAGAAACCTGTAAGAGTCATAATGAAAAAAAGTATGTAGATTGTGTATGAGTGCCCAAACATATGTGTATATGCTTTAAAACATGCAATGATTTTGGAAGCACTTTTGAAAACGCAAAGTTCAGTGTTTCAAATCAATAGTAAAAATATAGTGATTACTTTTGTACTGCTGCAATGTAGTTTCTTTCAGATGAAGTTACTTTTTTGATTGAAAATGAAATAACATGTTTTTTCTGAATTTTAAATGTAATTTACTGATTTCACAGTTTTTACTCATCTTTTATTCATTTCTCTTTTTGGATATATTTTTAAAATGTGAATAATTGTATAAATATAACTTCTTCAAACATTTTGTAGGTCCCTTCCAATTGAAATCCTCTTCTCTCTTGCATCTTGCCTGTTCCCCCTTCGTCTCCCTTCTTCTCCTCTCCTCTCATCTTTTAAATTTATCATCCATCAGCTTGTTTGTACAGTGAGCTAGAGTATAGCAATTTTTTACAGATATATCTTCACTCGCATTTTTGTGTTGTGAAATCGAGGAAGTAACATTACTTTCCTCATGGCAATTTTTGGCATTTAAATAGTTTGTTTCTGCTGTCCCCATCACTCTGTATTCATGAGCTACTATTTACAGTGTTTTTGTAAGATGAAAAGTAGAATTTCATCCTGTGTATAACATGTCAGGGTATAGAACACTAACTGCTACAGAGGTGTTGTGTTTCAGTAATTGTAACATTTTGTTTTATTAAGCTTCGCAATTTATTATACTCTGTCTAATTTACACAGCAGAAACTTTTAGATGTGATTATTTTTTCCTTCATCTCTGAGCTGAATATGAGAATCCATTTTTATTTTATTGCTTGTGGGTTTTTTTGTGATAACGAAAGCCTCACCAGTGAGGAGGAGTTAATTGTTGATCATTCATTCATAGGGAGGATTACTTACAGTGTTCAAAGTATGCAGGTGTGGTTAGACCATGGTTTATGAGACAAGTCTGTAATGTGGAAATTTAAGAAGCAGAAAAAAAATGCACGTTTTGCAAGGTGACGGACTACAAGAAATAGGCCAACTAATGGGAGTATAAATGATGTCACTGCTAAATAATGGAGATGAAAAGTCTATATCCAGAGTTTGCAATTACAGTTTGCCTTAGCAAGAGATATTTGGTGGTGTGAATGTCACTTAAAGGAAGAAAAACTTCAGGGATGAGGGGCCTTTTGGTTTTAATCCAAATATATCTTTAGTCAGTAAAATAGATTAAGTAGAAAAACAAGAGACTATTAATCATTAACTGAAATTCTCATCTGTAAATCTGTTCAGAGTTCACTTGCCCACTCACTATGTAACAGCCTGGGTTAACTGGGGAGGCAGTTTATGTGCACTGGCCATAACTTTTAAGCATAACATTTAGAAACTTATGCCGACTTGTAATGGTGGTCCATGCTTGACTTTTTCAGAAACGGATCCTATGACAAGGTATTGCTTTTTACTGGTTACCCTGATGAAAAGGTTAAAGCTGCATGCCATCACAATGTTATGCTGAACTTGTCTGAAGTGCATCATTTCACAGAATAGTCTCTGCACTAGCTTCGTGCAGTTGAAAGACCTGTCTCAGTTTCTAAGATTATATTCAGAGCTGAAGCATTAAAAAGAATTGAGATGGAGCTAAATTCTAAATTATGTAATGTCTTCTTTTGCATGCATTGCCTTTTATTCTTGTCCATAATATTCCTATCGCAAACTTTATTTATCCTGATATTCTAGATATTCAGCACTACTGTGTCCAGTTCTGGGCTCCTCAACTCAAGAGGGACAGGAAACTGCTGGAGAGAGTCCAGCGCAGGACCACCAAGATGATCAGGGGACTGGAACATCTTTCATATGAGGAAAGGCTGCGGGAACTGGGGCTGTTTAGTCTGGAGGAGACTGAAGTGAGATCTTATTAACATTTACAAATATCTAAAAGGTGGATGCCAGGAGATAGAGGCATCCCTTTTTTGTGTTGTAGCTAGCAACAGGACAAGGGGTAATGGGATGAAGCTGGAACACAAAAAGTTCCACTTAAATATATGAAAGAACTATTTTGCTGCGAGGGTGATGGAGCCCTGGCACAAGCTGCTCATGGAGGGTGCGGAGGCTCCTTCCTTGAAGGTCTTCAAGACCCGTCTGGACATGTTCCTACGTGACCTGATCTTGGTGGGCCTGCTTCTGCAGGGGTTTTGGACTAGATAATCTCTAAAGGTCCCTTCCAACCCCTACCATTCTATGATAATATTTATTTCCTATATATTCTGGTTACAGTCTTAGTGCTGTAATTGTCATTCTCTGGAATATTGTTTGGGGAGAAAAACAGGTAGTAACATTTGAAAACCAGTTATGTGAAAGGGCAAAATTCCTATGAATAAAAATAATAAAACCCCTACTGTACTTCTATGAGATGTTCCATTTCAGACCCTAGGAGAATTTTAGTAATATTTCTCCAGCCTCTGCTTTCTGTTATTACTTTCTTATACTTGACTGATATTACTATAATTTTTATTGATGACCATTTGTGCAAGTTTATGAGTACTCAGGAAGCATGATATCTTTAATTCTATCAGCTTTTGTTTTCTTCTGTACAAGACCTTCCATTATCCCCTCTTCTTAATATGTTGTCATATTTCCTCACTGAAGAGAGGGCTTTTTTTCTGCTTTGCTTGAGTTTGATTTCTTTTGATATTTATTTCATATTTCAGAAATACTAGACAGCCTAAAACTATTCTATATTTTAACCAGTCTGGAAAACTCATTCTTTTTGTATTTTCTATAAAGGTTTTATATTGAGTTTTACATCAAGTCTTGGCAATGTAAGTAAAACTTCTAATCTAAATATATATCTCCACAAAAGAAGAGAATGTGTGAATATAAGAGAAGTAATTTTGCCCTGGCATTATAAAGTCTAGCAAGTCTTGTCAGCAGCTATTTAACAGCCTGGTGATTTACAGCAGACATTAGAAAATAATTTATTTACATAGAAAAAAAAAATAGGTGTAACATTTAACTTTGTGACAAAAGAAGCCCTAAAATGTCATCTTTATTATAGGTGGTTTTGTGAAGGCATTACTGAGTGAGATATAATTCAAAGCTTAAAAAATCGGGTATATCACAGTAAATAACAGTTGACTACATTCTTTGCTAACATATCATTTTGTTAAGAGAAACAGAAATTTTCTGGCAAACAGCTTACTAATCCTGCATTTATCACAGTGTTCTCATAAACTATTGGTGCATGATAAACATTTTCATTATATAGTATGAGATAAAAGCATGCTGTATTGCTAATATGTTAAAAGCCAAGAAATATTTCAACAGCTTCAAGCTAGCAAGTATGTCAAGCAATGAGATAAAATAATTAATAATCAGGTTTTGGTTAGGGGTTATACAACCATTATTGAAACAATTGTTAAAGCAGTTTTTCAGGATAAGACTCATTTTATAGAATAAGAATGGCACTTTCCCAGAAAATGCCAGCAATGACTAGGAAACTTGAATGTACAAAAAATTAGAGGAAATCATTCTGGTTACAATTTTTTTTTTTTTTTTTTTTTTAAATCCCTGTTTTACTGAAGTACGAAGTTGTAGAAACAAATCAGTACAATAAGAAAATAGATATGATTCAGAAGCCATTCGTAAGCAGTAAGATAATAATGTGTTTTGAGAGAGAAAAGAGAAAGTGGGAGTTATTTGCTTAGATGAAAAATGTTGATGTATTTCCTTACTTAATCCTTAAAATGTTATTAATCTAAAAATCTGAGAGAGGATTTGTTGATGAGTAACTTCTAATGGAAACATGACAAAGTTTGCCTTTCATACATCTCAGTTACAGGGACTTAGGTGCCCCTGTAAGATATCTGTTTATACAGTCCTAGCTTCTGGTGAGAACATATATATAGTAATTGACTGTTGAGGTTGCAAGCTACTTAAATGTTTTAGAATTATCTTTTCCTTCTAATATTTTGTACGACTGATATTTTTGTTTGAAGATTTGCTTTCAATCAAGTCATAAGCTTGGAACATTTTTTTCATGTATGTGAACAGTTTTATTTCTTTTTGGCCTTTTTTCATTTACAATTTCAGATTAAGTATAGTAAGAAATTCTATTTTTTTTTCTAATCTGAGGAATTGTTTCTTATTGAATCCACTTTGTTAGACGCATTTTATTGTTATTTTTTAAAGAAAATAAAATCAAATTCTTGGACAGAAACCACTAGTCTTCAACAAAATACCAACTGCTAAATCATTAGGCACCAGTCTTACTTGACAGTGTGGTCGATATACAGGATCTCATTTGCAACAGGTGTGGTCCTTTGATGACTTACATTACTATATGTTTAAATGGAGTAGAAAATTGCAAGTTGGAATTTATAATTTTTACCAATAATTACTGTTATTGCCTCAGAAACATGACTCAGAAATCCATTTATGACAGTTTTTAAACACAGAAGATGATGATACCTGAGAACGTACATGAGGTGAAGATTAAAAACAGTTTTNCATGTTTTATTTGTAACACCTCCTCAAGCAGTAAAATGATACTAATTCTCCGTGTGCTGTCCACAGCTGGGTATTGAGATAATGACTGCTATTATTATCCTCACACAAGTATGGCAGAGTGTATCAGTTAACTGAAGGAAAATATCTAGAAATCACTACAGCTTAAACTAGCAGGTGTAGACCATATTTCTTAATTCAGTCCTGTGTTCTGGATATTTTATGTTAAATTGGCTTACACCATTAGAAGTGAATCTGGACAGTCTTTTAAATCAATATTCTATAATTCTGCATTAGGCTGTAACATGTTTTAGTAAAGTAAATTAAACTAAAAGAAAAATGACAAGTCTAGTGCTCTCCCGTTCCATCCCATCTTATGTATTATCCTTTTCTAACTTCAATCACAGAGCAATCAGTCAAGGAATTTATTTTGACTCTCCTTCCCTCCTTAGCCACTTGGGCAAAGTAGATGGAGATTTGATACACACTAGTCAAGTCTAAATGGCTTTGAGTGCTGTTTTGTTTATAGAGCATTTGGTGGCCTGTGATGTGAGTTAAAGAGCAAATTCTGGTCAGGATTAATCCTGGCTTTTTCATGATTCACAACAGAGAATCAAGAGGCAGGTCTGGGTATGTGAATAAAGTATAGACCTGTGAGAGGAGTTAGGCTGCTGCACTTACAACTGTTCAGTGTGTGTAATGAGTCAGAATTTCTTCTTGGAATGAGATGAAGGTTTATTGAGCTGAAAAAGATATTTGCAATTGTGGAGTCAATAACAAACTTTAAATCTCAATCGCTGAAGTATTTAAAAGAAGTGTATCAAAATATCAGTACAATATGTCTTGAGCAGCTGGCTCTGGAGACTTACAAGGTGTTACAGAGTATCATCGGAATGATGAACTGAATGTACCAAGAAAGAATTGTCTTTATCTTTTAAACAATGAAAGCCTGATCATTTGTGTGTAAAATCAACAGTGATTTTGTTATATATGATGCACATTCTATGTTACACATAGATTTTATTTTGTAGAACCATAGCTGTCTTCCCAAATTCAGCTCCTTTCATTTGCATTTTGTAGTCTACTTAGAATAACAACAGAACCAAGAAATGAACACAGAGCAATTGTGTAGTTTAACTAATCCTCTCCAGCAAGTTTAGAACAAATTATTGATACATTAATCATATCAGTAGTGATTTGTAGATCAAAGCAATTGTTCTGCAGATATTAACTGGGCCAAAAGTTTATGGCAGTTACTATTAGAACTGTTTCATAGTATTTTAATTATGTTTAATTGTAGGTTTGCTTATGAAACAAACAGCTGTACCTTTTCCATTAGTTGTTAGTCTGCCATTTAAAGGATTAAGCTTCTCTGCATTTCTGCAAAGCATTTTTCAACTTAGCTTGTCTTGACTGTATTTTATATCTTACCTTGCACCTGGCCCAGTTTTTCTAGAGCTCTTTTTGATACAGTAAAGATTTTCATCTAACCATGTTAATGACATTTCTCTCTTGATTTCTTTTTGCAGTAACACATTTGGCTTGCCTGTCTTGGCTCAAAATGGTAGAAATTAATCATGAAATTGCAAACAAAACAACACATATAATTTGTAAGACACATTCTTTGATATGTTGTAACAAATTAGTTGAGTACAACTGAAATTTCTCCAGCCAGTTGCTGATACAATCTGGACAGTGTTTTGCAAAATTGTTTATTGAGAACAGCTTTGTGGAGCTTATGAAGTTGACTGTAAATTTGAGCCCAAGCATGGGGAGCTAAAAAGGAAGCTTGATTGAGATAACAAGATTTTAATGGAAATTTATGTCCTCTGTTTTTTTGGAGAAGTTATTGAGGACTGAACTGCAAGGCAACAGAATTGCTTATACTTTTGTTGTTCTTTGGCCATGAACACAGATATGTTGCTCAGCTGTGAAAGAAGTGAATACAGAATCACACAGAATCTTAAGGATTGGAAGGGACATATTTGCATTACATATTTGTAAACAATGGGGTCACTCCTCAGTCTCCTCCAAGCTAAAGAGCCCCAGCTTCATCAGCCTTTTATCATAAAGAAGATGCTCCACTCCCTGCATCATCTTGGTGGCCCTGCGCTGAACTCTCTCCAGCAGCTCTCCCTATGCTTCTTGCGTTGAGGGTCCGGACACAATGTTCCAGATGTGGTCTCAGGAGTGCAAGGAAGCCAGTCTCATAAATATGGGAAGTACAATTACTATTGAGTATGGTTGAGTGGATATGCTTGAAATCCTTGTATCATTTCCCCAGAGGATGAATGATACTAGTATATGATTCAAAGAAGAGAAGGTATTTTAGCTGTGCCAGCAGAAAGTATGATTTCCATTCATAACTATGTTGCAACAGATAAACCAAATACTGACGGTAGGCATCATTACACTTACAAGTGTATGATTGGGATAGAAATTTGTCTGTTAGCAATCAGAATGACGTGGTTTAACTAAGGTGATCAATATTGAAGCAGACTGATACAAAATTTTCTTTGCCAGGGGAATAGAAGTCCCAAGATGCGTACTAACCAGTTCTGATAAATTATTAAATAATTTTTCAGCAACCAGAAATGGAAAATACACTCTTTTGTACCCTTCACAAAGAGGAGAACACAGGAGTGGCTTGTTCCTTTCTTCCTCCATCTTTGGGTTTTTCCATTATGTGTCCTTTTCTGTTTATGTTTTCCATCCCTCCTCCTAAGATAACCAATGCTGATTCCCATAAAATTATTCCCATGACAGAGAAGCCACCTCTTTTCATGCTTCTGGAGGTGCAGTTTTGTTGACTTGGACATTGCTGCAACCCCTTGCAAAATTCAGGCCTGCTGAAAACTTAACTCTTTCACTTCTTACTGTTAAGAAAGAATGGAAGATATTAGAAGGACCAGTACAGTATACATACTGGGTGTACTAAAATTAATGTACAAGGAAGGTGTTATCCTGCCACTTTGTATTAAAAAAATGAAAGTTAAGCTACTTTCCTTTTCCCATGTAGAATTTCTGTCTGAAAAAAAAAATCTAGGCAGCTGAGAAGATGATTTTATAGTCAAGAACTGAATGAATGAGGGTAATAGGATCAAGGGCATGCAGGGTACAGGAAACAACATGGAAAGGGGAGGATGACAGTCAGTTGGTTTGGCAGCTGAGAAGATGATTTTATAGTCAAGAACTGAATGAATGAGGGTAATAGGATCAAGGGCATGCAGGGTACAGGAAACAACATGGAAAGGGGAGGATGACAGTCAGTTGGTTTGGCAGCTGAGAAGATGATTTTATAGTCAAGAACTGAATGAATGAGGGTAATAGGATCAAGGGCATGCAGGGTACAGGAAACAACATGGAAAGGGGAGGATGACAGTCAGTGACAGCACTGGTGGAAGAATGGAGAAGCTAGGGTTTGCTACACAGAGTTAATGAATATAGACAGCAAAGACTGAAGTGGAAGAAAGAGGAAGCGGGGCAAGAGACAGATTTGTATTGGTTGTGTAGGTCGAAACAGAACAGTCGAGGGCAAAAGATATGAAAATAAAATTCTTTTTAGTGTCTGTTGTGATTGATTTCGGAGAGTTACGAGATTTTATTTTTTCTAAATATCTTCAAAATCAGGATTTTGCCTTTGTGTTGAGAATACTGTAATTTCTTCTACATTTTATACTTTATCACTACCACCTACTTTAAGGATGGGATGACCAGTTGTAAATGTTTGTACAAAAATCTTTATCTTTTGTTCTCTCAGTATTGTTCATTTTGGCACAGTTTGTCCTCAAATTTATTATGACTAATAGTTCTTTGAGTGTATGCAGGTAATATTATACTGGTTATTAAAGACATCTATTTTACCTCAGAAATGCTGTGTTCATAGTCTTTCTAAATGTTGGATACTACTTAAATAATAACCTCAAGATAAACGGTTTTTTAAGTTAACAGCACTGCTAATCAATTTTCTAGCATGAAATTTTTTTGTTGTTCTGTAAAATATAAAAGTTGTTTAATACTGTTGAAACTTTTTCATGTCTTAGTAGGAAATAGTAATAGATTTACTGCATTGTGTTGAAATGCATTCATTGTATAAAGAATATTTTACTTTAAATCAGTTTAATTATTCTGTTACTAATGTCTTCTAAAATGATTCATTCCATCAAATAGAAATAATCACTTGGTCTCTCATGCTTTGCACACTATGTAAGACTTCGTGTAGATTTCATTTCTCCATTTGCATCTAGAAGGATGCTAAAATTTTACAAATTTTAAATGGCATATCGCATCACTGAAGAGTCTGAGACTCCGCTAGCACTGTTTTTGGAGGACTTACTTAACTGGGAGAAAGGTGAAGTCAAACGATATCACTAGATATCTATGTTTCCTTGTCTGATGTATGGCCACATTTTAAAATGTCATTCTTTTGATGGGGAGTGACGAATTATGCAGTGTCTTTATAATTAAAAAAATACTGTTGCACAGGAAAAGAATAAACAAGGAATATCGAGACAAGTAACATTATTTACTACTGTAAAACAATTATGATTAGTGGAAATTACTTACAAGTCTTAATGAAGGATAATTTTGATACAGAAACCAAAATTGAAGCTGCTGCAGTGATTGGAAATTTTTATGACAGATATGCAGATATGTTGACAATTTAGGTGGTTTAATTTTGCTACTAGGCTTCTGGTAATTACCTGAACATACTTGACAAGGCATCATTAAACGTGATAAAAAAGAAAAATGTATCACAATTAGATTAAAAATTACATTCTGTAATGCTGAAAGCTGCATCAATTTTTAGGAAACTCAAAATTTTCCGTCTGATTTTAGTGCCTGTACTACTGCTCCTTTTTTAACCTGTGCTTAACTCTCCTTTCAGACACTGGAGGCTGAAAGAATCCATAGAGTTTTTGAAACAAGTTTAAAACGAGTCCTTCTCTCCAAGCTCCTGACCAAGCAACATGGTGTAAGTCATTTAACCATTTTACCTCTGTTCCTTCCTTTAGGAATATGTTTTTTTATTAAAATCTCTACCAATCAGGATTAGAAATGTAATACTATTTTAAATTTGAAGTTATTTTAGAACAAAAAAACTGTTTGGGGGAAAATAAGGAAATGAAACTGTACTTCATTACTTTTCCAGCTAAAATTATTAATTAGATTTGTAATATTTTCACAAGTAATTTCATCTAACCTAAGCCTGACGTATTTGAAGCTGATTGGGGTTACCTTTTTTACAATGTTACTTAGTGGTTTTACAGTGTTTTCAGCATTTAATGTATATACCTATTTAACAAGCAGATGCTTGTTATCATCTGTAGTTTAACAGTCTTCTTCTGTGCTTGATTGTGGCTTAAATCATTTAATTCTTTTGGACCTCTGGAATTATGGTTTCAATATTTAAGTCCTAATGATCTGAGAGGCATTCTATTCATTATTGGTTCTAGCAAAAGAAATGATCTCATAGAAAATGAGTCAACAAGTTCTGAGGTATAAGATATAGAGACTATAAAGAAATATCAAATAGAGAGTTGTTAGGAGACAAGAAAAAATTATTTATGCATGTGAAATTATGTATCATTATGTTATGATTAAGGTATTCATAATAGCTTCAGAAAATAGATAATAGAATTTTCAGAAGAATTTCTTGGCAAGCTAGCACAGCAGAGCCCTCTCTGCAGTAGACAGAATGTAAACACATGGTTTAAAGACACAAAGAGGAGAATGAAGTGGGAATCCTTAGAAGCTCATATTTGAAAGGGGTCTTCATAACTGTAATTGGCTCTTTCAAGCTGGCTGGCAAGGTGCATATTGCAACCATATCTGACATTCACTTAAGTTTCTGACAAGTTAGATAACAATTGTGAAGAACATGTTATTTTATTTGTGATTTGTTTCTTACCATTGTTTTCCATACAATAACAATTGTATAAATGTAGTTTAAGAACATTTATATCTTCTTGTTACATGAGTAGTGTAAGAACTCAGGGATTTAGGGTTCTTCTAGAGTAGTTGTAAATGAACTACCAGGTAAGAATCTTTTTAAACATGAGCTAACCCTGAGTATGCTTGAAGCCTTTTTGGTTAATTAATGTATTTTCTTTCCTAATCCTTCTTCTGTCACAGAAAGACTGATATAAAGTCAGTTTGGCTTGTGCTTACATCCTGGCCAATATGTGCTAACCTCCAAAAGGAATGAACTTGAAGTCTTTGGGTTTTATTCACTAGTAATTCTTTTAAAACAATTTAAAAATCAGATTCATCATATTAGTATTTTTTTTCAAGCATTTGTAGTAGTTATTTTCTGTGGTTCTCAGATTATGTTTTTTATGGTAGTTATGAAAATTAGATTCCTTTCCTAACTATAATTGTTTTTATCTGGTATGAATGTAAAATATGTGCTGCTATTATAACTGTGTTTGCCGTTGCCACCTGTTTGAGAATTTTAGTAATGAACTCTGAGGCTTTCCGATAATTACTTCTTTGTCTAATAACATTTACTTTCTCTCTAAATGTAGTTGTGTTTCTTACAGAAGTCTTAGTCCTAGATGAGACTTCTGCTTCTGGGTCATTAAGCTTTGAAATGGATAATTAATGGTTTGGATGTATATTAACATCCTTTTTTAAATCTGTAAAGTATTTTATAACAATAATTTCAAGTAGTATTGATACTTCAAGGTGCTCCATAGTCTTTGCAGATGGGACACTATGTACAGAAATGTTTTAAACTTGTCTTTTTCCAAAAGCTACTTAGTCTTTCTTCTTTGTCTTAAATCTGCAATATATAAATTTGTGTGGTTCGATCAGCGATCTAAATTATAGAATTCTCATGTTTGACATAAGCAAATAATTACTAATAGTTTTTCACAGGCCACATTTTATTTAAAATAAGCCCTCAAAAGTTTACAGAAGGTTTTGGGGATTATCTTAACATGTGAAACATGTCATGACTAAAGCAGAGGTAGTATTCACCAAATGCTCTTTACACTTTCTACGTTTTCTTCTGAAAGCAATGTAATCAAACCAAACAGCACCCCACCTCCTGCAACTTCGCAGTAATTTTCTTTACATTTTCATCTCCACTGCTCTTGAAGATGGAAAGTTGTCATCCTCCCGCATTGTCATGGGAGGATGTGTTTGTAGTTGTGCTAATCTGATCTTTTCTGTCATGTGAGCTTCTACACTTGAGATCTTTGAAAGGAAAAGATGAAAACTTAAATTTAACCATGTTCAATAGGAAAACAATTATATGAGTGGAGTGATGTATTCATAGTGACCTGTGTTGCTAAGATACAAACTGCTGTGTTCTCAATTGATTAAATCCTTCTCTTCTAAGTGTTTTTACCACAAGGTACATTGCAATGCCCTATTCAGGCTTAGACATCTCAAATCCATTAACCATGAGGTCAAGCTATTACCATCTTCTTTACTTACTTCAGTCTTGCTCTGTCTAAACTAAAATCACTCAGACACCTCTTTGAGCACCTAATATAATGTTCCAGTTCAACAAGGGACAAAACAGAACTCTTACAGAACTCCAGACTATCTCTCACTCCTATTTCTTGTCTTCATTCTGACATGTGGTGCTAGAGCCTGGGTGCCATGTTCAGTGCATTCTTGTTCCAGTCATTTGTACTGAATTTGATCTGTGCAAGTTGGGTTAGAGCACATGGGGAAACATAGTGCGTTTCTGTCAAATTAACTGGTGGACACAAGAGAATATCTTTAACAACTTTTCGGTTTTAGGTTAGATTAGTTGATATGTGGTCTTATAAAAAATCTGCCACTAAAAAGATACACTATCAGCATTGTTTGAACAAATTTAAAGCAATAAATTAATTTTAGATGGGATCTAGTCTATCTGTTGTAGTACTGCATAACTTGACGTTGTACAAGGAGTTATCTGGCTAGATTTGCTGTATCTTTTTTTTTTTTCCTACACTTACTAAAGAGTATTTCTAAAAAAGCATGTTCCTTATTCAGCTATGGAATTTATATAATTCTTTTCTCTTGTTTTACCATTTCTCTTAATTAATGTAAAACCCTTTTTCTATATTTTAAAAAATATTGCTTTACTCCATGTGTATTTATATAAAATATTGCTGCAGTTTGTGCTTTGTGACCATCTCATTTTTCTGTCCACCTTTAAACTTATACCTAAATGTTTCACTTTGGATCCTCCAATGCACCCTCCCTTTCTATGCCAACCATTATTGCAGACTTGAACTGGTAACTTTTTTACTTTCTCTTATGTTGTCTTTCCCGCTTGATAGAAATTTGTGTAAACATTCAGTAATCCCCACATGTGCCATGACTTCTTGCTATTGCTTTTGCTCTCATGGCTGCAGAAAGTTCTTAATGGTTTGATTAAGATTTTGCTAAGATTGCAACCTCTAATACTAACCACTGCATTTGTTGTTTTCTTCTTCCTCACCTGTCTATATCCATTTCTAATCTTTCACAGTAGTTTTGTTTTGATTTAGAGCAGAAATTTATTAAGCCATGTGAAACTGGTAGACTATTATAAATTACAGCGTGCAGTATCTTGTGCTTATCAGTTAGTGTTGCATGGTTGTGACTCATCAGGCATTCATATTCTTCCTACCTTTCCATATTCTTCTTAATTTGATGTCTTTCATTTATTATTCCGAGTTGTATATTTTCAAGTAGTACAAATAGCTTTATAGATCAGCTAAGACAATCAGCTACCTTTTGCTGACCCTCACTTTATACTAATTTTGAAATATTTTTAAGACAAATATCTGAAATTGAGTAACTGTATTGATTTACAGTAGCAGTAATGCTCCACCTCCTGAGGAAAGTAGAAAATAAAAAATACTGTAAAATCTTCATATTCCAGGATAGTTCAGAATTCTCAGCTTGTTTTACTAGATATGATTCAACAGATCACTCATGACTTAAAGCACAGATTTGCACATATGGCTTATGAAATAATGAAGGATTTCTGGCTTCTACTTGCACAAATCATGTGTTTCTCAGTTTAAATTTTTTGCTTGTTTCTCAGTTTTAAATTCCATCAGACTCGTTGTGTTCTGCAGTTTCTGTATAGAACTAAACACTCTAGACCACTATTATTAGCATTTTCCATGTCGGTTGGTTTTGCTGTTCCCAGTAATAATATACTGCTTCATTGACAGACAATTGGAGAATCATGAATAAGCTGCCAAGCTCTGTAACCAGAAGCTTTTTGCCACAGGAGGTCTCACCTCTTTGGTTATGTGAATATTAGTAAGTTACACTGGAAGTCAGTTTTCTATGTCATGCTAAGCTCAGGATTCAGCAGAAGTTAGTACTCGGTGGAAGATGGATTTTAAGTGTTCTTGCATTTCACAGAAACAAAGTACATCTAATTAGATAAGCACTGGAACTTGCGTGTGTAGTTCTTGTGCTAGTCTGCTCTGTTTTTATGAAACTCAAGAATAAGTAGGTCTTCAAAATTGCCACTGGAACAGAGTACTGTATATTGATTTTTTCTGAACATTTCTTTTCCTCAGTATTGAGTCATAGATTATAAGGGTATCATCATGTAATCAGCTTTTTTGTATAGTACAGAACAGTGAACTTCCATGCATTTATTAGTTTTAAAAGTAGCATGTCCACACTAGAAAATAATCCAAAATTAATGAAATATTCCACATAGCACTCTAGCAGTTATTTCAGAGCCTAATTGTCAGTAAAGATGAAATTCTGCTCCTTACTTTTTTCCTGAGTTTGTCTACCTTCAGCTTCTAACCAGAGAACCTAATCATACTTCTTTTGAAATCTTTGTGTATTGCCCAGCATCCAGTTCCCATGGGATAATCAAGATGATTTTCAGCATTTATATACATAAGCACTGAACAGTTTCAACTTACCCCCAAAATTTCCACAAAATACTTGAATCGATATAAATTACTGTCATGGGTATGAGCTCCAGGAATATTTGAAATTCATTAAACAAAAGCAGGAAAGGTTACTGTGTTATTTATAATACAATAATAGAAAAGAATTTCTCTGGGTCACTTTTCCTAATGCATTAACTATTTCAGCCAAGAAAGATGATGAAATATTTTAATACTGTTAGATGACAGATCTTTGATTAGCATCAAGAAGACAGACTACCTTGGTTAAGATGTGAATTGAGACTTAAGAAATATCGTAGGTTTTGCATGGTCTTGCGTGATTTTAAACTTGAAAACTGTTTGCCAGATACTTTTTGAAAAAATATTTCAAAAAGTAAAATAGTAAAAATGTCTCCCTGTTTGTGCTATCATTAGCCATATTTCCACGTTCAGATTATTACTGCTTTTTTTTCTGTTTCCTAAATCTGTCAGTCTTCTTGTGTCACAATCTGATGATTAATGCTTACTTGTATATCACATATAAATGACATGCCTTGAATAAACAGTACCCTTAGACTGTGTGGTCACCAAGACAAGAATTGTCATGGCCTCTGAGTTTCAGAAGTTTCCGTTCCATACAGGAAATGTCTTTGTAAGTATGAGCAATGAGTTTAATATTAACAGAAGAAATAGAAAATATGGAAGTTTTTCAATTATTTTATTTTTAACATACGATGTCTTGTAGAAAATAACATTGAATAATAGATTTTTACATTGGACATACCCTAAACCTGGACCTCACATGTGGCTCTGGATGCTGTGGTAACTGCAGCTGTGTTGTCAAGGAAACAGCCTTGTGCTCAGTAGGCAAAACCAATGAGGATTAAGGAAGGCTATATTATAGCTAAGCCTCTCTGACCTTACCAGGGATCAGCAAGATTTGTCTGGTCTTCAATGTGCAGTTGTCCCTCAGGAGTGAGAGAGATATGCACAGGCAAGAACATACGTGCAACCTAACCTGATTTGTCAGACCTGGATTATTCTAAAAAGTGAATGCATTTACCAGTTATATGGATTAAAAGACTCCATTTGTGTAAGTAAAATGTTTATATAAAATTAAACAATAGAAAGTAAAGTAATGAGACATGTTTTTCTATAAGCTATGAAATGAGGAAGACATAATTGAAATATGATGAACTCTGGAAGTCTGTTTGATCTTTGTTGGAGCTTTATAATCAGGCTGAAATTCACACGTAAGTATGTTACATCAAAAATATGTTAATTTCCCAATGATAAGGAACAAAGTTTATACAACATTGAAATGGGGAATAGTTGTCAACGGTTTCAAGCTCAGTGGTCTTTAGTAAAAAGAATTAATACATGTGTCACTGAACTAAACTCACACTCCAACATATACATCTTATTTCATCCCAATTTTTTGTATCTCAAAGAATCAAATTCCAAATGGAACTGAGTGCAAGTAACAAGTAAGTGCAAGAGAAAAATGCCTAATTGTTTTTCACTGGGTAGGGTAGGAAGTTGAAAGATTTGTTCAAATTGCTGATAAAAGTTATTGGTTTTCTGCTTAGACTTTAAAATATTTTTCCTTTTAGTTTTTAAAGCAAAATAGAAGAGTACACTTTACTTGAAGCTTTATAATAAGTAACAACAAATGAACGAGCAACTGAATTTTACGTGCTTTGCAGAATCTCTGGAGTTTGTTGTGCTTTTCTTTTTTATATTCTCACATAACCTTAATCAAAGGTGATTAAATGTCTATCTTAATTAGCCCTATGTTTTTGTTGTTAATCTGCATGTATTAGCCATTGTGGTTTTTTATGCCCATTTGAAAAAAAAAAAAATCTATGTTAATTTATCTGCACAAGTTGCCAGATGAACCTTTTTCAGCAGTCATACTGTCCCATACTGTCTCTGTACATGTCTTGTACAGAGAAGGAAGGAACTGGAGGAAAGCGTGAACTGAGATATATTTGATCATTGTAATGATTTTGCTTCTAACATTATCTTGTGATTTGTTTTCTCCTTTGGTGTTGTTTTTCTTAGAGGTTCATTTAAACATGCAAAAGCAAATGGTTTTTGTCAGATTTTGATTATTCTTTTCTAGTATCCCACTCCATTTTTTTTCAGTGCTTCTGCATTTCTTTGTTTTGTATCTGATTATTTAATAGATCTGATTTTTTAAATATTTTTTTTTATTACTTAAGTTACAGAAAATTCTGTACATACTTCCTATTAAAGAGATTTCAGAGTTTTTTTTAGCATGTTTACAGCCATTATAGAAAACTTGAGAACTTGAAATTGCTTCAATTCTGAGACTTGACACTCTGCTGTTAAGATTTTCTATCAGAACAAAAAGGGAAGGAATGAAGTAAAGAAATGAAGGAAGACTTGGCCACTTCTGTAAGCTGAATATGATGTCAATCTTCTTAACTGTATAAAATGCACAATAGAAAAATTAGAGATGAGAGCATATTCAATGCTTAAATAGTTAATGCTTAAAT
Organism: Urocolius indicus; assembly: GCA_013401255.1. Taxonomy (NCBI): domain Eukaryota; kingdom Metazoa; phylum Chordata; class Aves; order Coliiformes; family Coliidae; genus Urocolius; species Urocolius indicus. The sequence goes on along the minus strand of WBNH01006812.1, from coordinate 103,052 downwards.
ATTTAAGAGCAAAGTTGTTGGAAAAAGTTGTTATTCCAAAGTTGTTGGAATATATGCATCAGTTAGTTTAAAAAACTGTGATTTAAGTCCTTAAAGTTCTCTATGATGCAAATATGCTAAGAGAAATATAATATTGATATTAAAGCTGAAAACTTTAGGAAATGTTTTGTGCATTCCCCAAAGTTTCGTATTCTCATTCTTTCTTATCAATTCTTTACTTTCAATTTTCAGGTGGTTTATACAAAACTATACTGTCACTATTTTGTCCCTTTAGTATCACATGTGATTTCATCTCCTCTCCTTTCTGCTTATTCCTATTTACAGGATATTTCTAAGCTTTAAAATCTACAGATATTTTTTAAAATAGATCGCTGTCTGGTTAATTGCATGTGTATGGTTTGCATACTAATTTTCTTTTTGCAACCCAGTTTAAATTTAGATGGAGAACCACATCAAAACTTCAGTTTTAAGATTATCACTATGTTTGAGTCCATATCCTTCCTAAATTCAAATTGACAGCAACAGTCGTTCATAGTTTTTAAGGTGATTTTAGTGAGGCTTACAGTGATACAAGCGGCATAAAAGCTGGATTTTGTGTAGGATGCTCCTGTAAGGCTCATTGCGTATTCCAGGAGACAGCAAATGGCTTTCAAGTAGTGAGTATTAGCTGAGTGCCATCTCCTCTGCCTGTTCCCAGCTGAGCTCAGAGATCAAGGAGGCTGCTGCAGAAGTACAGAACTGTGAAGCTGTAACTCTGCGCTGGAGGAAAGTGAAGAGTAGCTGTCTTAGCTGTCTTCTTGTAAATAGGGAAGGCATTTCATTTCAGAATCAAGGTAGTTTTGCTTAGTAACCTGTGGAAGCTATATAATACTTGCCTGCAATGTACAGCTTACTAACTCATTATTTAATTGTTAGATCCTTGAGAAAGGGATCTTTCTGAAGACTTCAATGGCTCTTTGGTTTTTTGATCTCTTGATAGGTATTGTGATCTTTTACAGATTATTTATGGAAACAACGCAAAACATACATGTTTTCCATTGCTACTTTTATTTAAAACACCAGTGTTTCAGTTTAATGTTTTAGAATTGAAAGCAGGAGAAAAAAAACCAAAGAAACAGAGTAAACAAGTTGAACTGATTGCTAAGATTTGTCTCCCCTTGGAGTCTCCAGTTCTAATTTGCAATCTCGGTAAATACTGGCAGTGCATGCATTACTTCTTTGGAAGTAATAAAGTTCCTTCTATTAACAGACCTTCAGTTTGGCTGGTATTAACAGACTCACATCCAAGAAGATGATTGTTTCAGTGCTTGTTGCTTAGGATTTATACTGAAGCACATGGTTGCTAACACAAAAATGTTGTGCTTCCTTAGATGGTATTTAAGTCCTTTCAGACACAAGAACATGGAAATGACTGTACTGGCTCAAAGCTATTGTTCGTTTTTCTGATATTCAGCCTTTGATTTGAGTTGATAAGCCATTCTTCAGAGAAAAAGGCAAGAATCTGTTGCGTTTACAGATTAGTCAGTTTAATAATGAAAATTTCATGGTAGGTTCTCAGAGTCACTGCTTATGAGGCTTGATTTAGATGCAAAGACTGTTCTGTTGGGTGGAGGGAGAATATGGATAAAAGGTGAAGGTTACATCTTAATGCTGCTATGTAAAGGACAACAGTAAGAAAGACTGATAGAAGGAAAAGGAAAGACAGAGACCCATGAGTTGACAATGACATGAGTAACTGATATTGTCTTTTGAATAGTCAGTATTTGCCTGAACAGAAATGGAGAAACTGGGTGAAAGTCAAGACATGTTTACATGGTGAGGATACAATTACATCTGTCATGAGTGTGGTGAGAACCTTGGATTTACTGTAAGGAGAAGGAAGAGGCTATCAGACTATAGATGTTAATTATGTGTCCTGATACATAGCCTATTAGCAACAGTGATAAAAGACCTGTGTGATATCTAAAGATCATGGAATCATAGAATCACAGAATCATAGAATGGCAGGGTTGGAAGGGACCTTTAGAGATCATCTAGTCCAACCCCACTGCAGAAGCAGGTTCACCTAGATCAGGTCGCATTCAGCCCTGGTAGTAAATGAGTCAAGACCCACAACACTGACAAAAAGGAGAATTTAAGGGTTTGAGGGGTTTTTTTTGTCAGTTTTGAATTTATTGTGTTTTTGTTTCTGAGTAATAGCAGCCTAGTTTATTTTCATTATATCATTTCTTGTTTTATAAGCCTGCTTAGTCATCTCCTTTCTGCAAGTTCAATATAGGCTTTTGCTAAAAATCTTTTCAAGTATCAGGCTTCAGTTTTGGCTAAGAGTAATTGTCACTGGTTAAGACAGATATTAAGTCTGCAGGAATGACAGCTATTAGATATGTAGTTCTGATATTGCTGACATTGTGAGTTTCACTTATACCTTTAAAATAACTCAGCATACCTACATGACTCTGCTGCATCACTTTTTCTTAACAAAGTTCTATTAAATAGCCCATCATTTCACTGGCATTTTGGCAACTCCAGAAACATGTATTGCAGGATTTTTAAAAATTAAATATTCTAATCCATTTGTTGTGTTGTTCCAATTATGGGGTTTTGTATAGTAGTATTAAACTCTGTTTGCCCACATACAAGTGTTAATTATTTTATTCCAGCTAAAAATTCCCTCTGGTTTAGCTATAAATTTTCCCCTTATTTGCACATCTGCAGTAGATTTACCCTGTGCATGACCTTAGTGAAAGATCTGTCATGTAATGATCTTTTCTCAATCATCCAGAAACAGTACAGGATCTTTGTGACAGTTCATGTTGTTTCCTAACTGGATCCTATTTCTTTCATTTTTATTTACCTTCGTTATGTCCCTTCACTTTTTTGTGTTCCAGCCTATGAATTACTTCACAAGTATGTTACTTCTGAAGCTGTCTAAGCTGTATGTCAGAAATCTAATGATAAGTGATACAATTCAAATCTTAATATAGATGCAAAAGAAAGTAAAATGCTATCGATTCTGAATTTATGTTAATAGTTAAATAAGAGGCACATTATTAGTATCAGAATCATAAAGGTTAGAAAAGACTTCTGAGATCATCAAGTCTGTTATTTAAATCTGAACCGATAGCAAAAGCAACAAAAACTGAGAGAATGGCATGACTAAATCTCAGGATACTATTGGTTCTGTGTGGGAGTTTGGGTGGGTTTTTTTTGTTGTTTGGTTTGTTAGCTTTCTAAGATCCTGCAAGATTCATCTTTTTAATTGAATAAAATTATCTGTTTTTTGGCATTTAATACTCTCATTTTGTTACTGTGACTGTTCTATTCTGCATCTTTTCCTACAATTAACTTAATTAATTTGCTGTGTTATCAGACTGCTAACTAATACTTAGCCTATGTTCAGGGAAGAAGGAGGCGAACTTTATTATGTACACTAACAACCTAATTTGGAAAATGTTAAGACATCTTGCGCAGCTCTACACTAAGAATTTTAGTTATTTTGCAGGTGTGTTCCTTCAAAACAAGTTAAGTACTTTCCATTTAGTTTTGGCAATTTATGACAGTTCATTTTGTTATTCTGTTACAAATCTTCTCCTGTCACATACATTTGAAACAGGTTTTCCAGTGTATACCCTGAAACCTTTTTTGTGGTGCCACTGAAAAGTCTTCATGGCACTTACAAGCAGATAAGTTCTAAACTTTTAATTTCTTTTTAACAAGGCCACTTCTTTAAGATTAATTTCATTTCTTCTGAAACTAAACTCTAGAGTGGTGCATTCTTTTTTTATTTTTTTATACTTGCTTACATTGTCCATGAAGTGAAGAATTACAGAATAGCTCCTTAATAAAATAATTTGGGAATCGTATCCTGTACTTTGTGGAGGACTAACTCAAGAGATATTTCTTGTGGGTTTCCTGACTGGATTCACTGAAAACATCCATTACAGTATAATAAATTTTTGCTTCAGCAGTGTGCCCCTATGAATTTCACATTATTGCTTGCTTCTAGCTCCAGGTTTCTTGGTCATTCACAGTCACTGTCATAATCCTACTCCCACCGTCAATAATATAGTCTTAAAAATTCTGTACTTTCCTACTTAGATGAGGAATCCAAACCATACTGATCCCCTTTTCCTTATGAATGCAGTGTTTATCTGATTCAATTCAGGTATTTTAGCATTTAACACTACCCCTCTGTTGGAGTGAAAACCATTTTTTGCTGTGTTTTGTGTAGTGAGCACAGTAAGTGTTCTACTTAGTATTTTTCTTCCACCATATTTTTTTATGTGTATGATGTTGTTAAACTAAGTTAAAACAAGTGAGTCTGCTTACTCCATTTTACTACTTTTTTTTTTGCACTTGTGTTTTTTCATACATTTGGTAGTGTTTTTTCAGTTTCCAAACACAGTTTAAATGGGACTTCATTGTTAACTAACCAATAAACTGAATTCTGTCATACCTACAAAAGAGTTCAAGTAAATATTTTTTATATTCTTAGCTTCTTTACTTGCCTTTCACTTCTACCAGTATAATATAAATCTTACAGTAGTACTCTCTTAAAATTGAGTATATCTAAAACAAAATTACCCCATATTTGATTGCTGTATGATTAAAAAAAAATGAAACACAGAAACTACAAAGAATCCGTAAGATCAGAATTCTAAAATTTGAGTGGACAGTGACATAGGAATTAATGAAATATTTATGGATTGATCTATGTTTTGCTGGAAGAGGATGCAATTTTCATCGTGCGTAGTAGTGAAAAGTTAAATATTATTTTTGTGGGTGCACAAAGAAATCTAATTATGCAGTAAATCATAGATGTTTCTACTTTTTTTTTTCCTGGTATCTTGAGTCATTGCTCTATACCTTAGAGAAATTGAGAAGACTATGAACAAATCGGGTTACTAACATTAAATAATAAAGAGTCTGTACAAAAAGAGAAATATGCAGGATTTTTTTTTGCTAAATATTTATTAATTTCTTACTGTAAACCTCTTTTGACTTTCTAGATATGGTAGCGGGCATTTCCTCTGGAAGTCTAAGACTACTTACATTTAATGATACAGCGATTTTCATGCTCAGTCATGCTCATGTACAACATGTTGAGCAGCACTTTAGACCTGAAGTGATGATGAACCACACAGGTGCTATTTTGTTATTTTAAAGTCAAAAAGTGTCTGAGAAAGACAGCTTAGATTTTAGTATGTTGCTGGATGTATGAAACTCCCCTTTTCTATTACATTCATGCAGAACATTTCCTTTATGTAGCATCCTTTGGCTTGATTACAGCCTTCTGGAAACTGTTTTGTTTTGTTTTCTTTAGAGTGGAAAGGTAAGAGCATTCAGAGGTGGATTTTTGCTTTAGTTTTGTGGTCTGTTTTGTAACATTGCATTGATACAAGACAGTAGGTCTTGAGAGAGATAGAAAAAAATCAAATGACATTAATTTTCCTTACAAGCACCCTATTACAATGCAATAGCCCTTGCTTGTGTCAAAACCAGAGTTTGTGTAATTACACATATTCAAAAAATCTGTATGTAATTACCATAATGAAAAACACATCACTTCTGTTCCAAAGTACTTCAGGAAAAAAAATTAAGAGACTCTACCAGCACATTCAATTCATCCATCTTTCACATAAAATTGTAGCCTATGTTTAGTAAGGAAATTGTTATTTGGGTTTTTTTTTTTTGGTTTCTCCATAAAGATTTCCTAATAGAAAGTGAAAACTGGTATTCTTGACTAAAGAAAATAATTATATCTCAAAAACAGGAACATTGTTCTAGTCACTTCTTGGAATAAAAATTGTAATTGTTCCTCTCCCCTCCAGCCCCCTCATCAATTTATTTTCACAAGTATAAATGTCTCTGACTTTGGCCCTAGTATTCCTTTCCATGCATCAATGAGATGAGGTTAGAAATATTAAGTGGATTAATAGCTTAACTGTTGTTTAATTTATAAAAGGTATCACCTGTGCCATTTTACAGTGAACAGTTTGGTTAATAATATGAAAATTTTCTGTATCAGTAAAAAAATGTTAAATACCTTGATTAAAAAAAATTAATTTTCTATATAGATTACAAAGGCATATGTCTATATATTGTATGCCTGCTGTTGGGATTTGTTTTATTTGGTTATAATTAGTAAATAATAGTAAACATGAACTTTCTGACTGGTTCTGCATTCCATGCACACTGACCTGCTCCTTCAAAATCAATTTTCCTCAATCTCATCTTTTCCTAGCTTCTAAATCTTGAAGAACAGGGCTGCTTTTTCATCCCCAAGATTCAACATATCAGATTATGAACTTGGTTAGAGAAGCAAAATTGAACAGAATGTGGAAGTTGCCAAAAATTATGAACAAAAATTGGCAGCAAATTTGGCACATAGGGTAGTTGTTCTGTCTATACACTCACAATATTTTTTATTTCTTAAAGACATTAGTATTCATCCTAGGATCCCAGTGAGTATAATCAATAACAAAATGTGATGTAAGAAGGATATTGAAGGACAGTTAAATTATTTAATCAAGCAATATTGCTTAGCAGTGAGTTCTTTAATTTTGATTTGAACTTACCTTTGTATTTCTGTGTTCTTTAAAAACTCCAACATAAAGCATAAAAACTGTGTGAGCCTTACAGCTTGTATTTATTTCCCATTACAATGTATAATTTTTTCATCGATCCTCTATCTTTCCTTACTATCTTATCAAAAGGAAGTGTAACTTCACATTTCATTTAAACTTTAGGTCTAAGACTTAAGTTCATCAAGATGAAGAAGATTCTCCGATTCTTTTTACACTGGTCAAGGAGGAAGAACGGATATTATACTCGGACATGAGCCAAGTCTTCAGTCTCCATGGATATGTCCCTAGAGGGTGTTTTCAATTTGCCTGTGATGATGAGGCTTAGTTACTGTCTATCTATATTTTTTTTCCTTTTTTTTTTTTTTTTCTGGTTGCCTCTCAACTCTTCCCCACTCAATACTGTGACTGCAATTTTTCTAAGTGCAAACATTTAAAACAGCCTGCATAGATACCTTGTTCATAGTCAGTGAAGAATAGGCATTTTTCGGATAAATTTGTCTTAGCCTTTATCTAAAACAGGTAAGATGAATCACATTCTGTAAGAGCTTATTTCTCTTCATTGATCATATAGAGACCCTATACAGTTCAGCTACAAGTTTAGCTATAAGCATTTGGTTAAGTGAAGTGAATCCTGATTTCTTATTCTGGAAATAGTATGTCTCGAGGAGCACATTATTGACTCATAATTCAGTTTGGTCAAACTCATTAAAGAGGCAACATCACTCCTTGTTGGATGGACAAGTTACTGTGACTTTTCTAGTTTTTTAATTGACAGAGTTGACTGCATTTTGCCAACCTCTAGTTGCCTATAGTACTTTCAAGATTGCACCTTCTGATTACAGATTTCTCTAAATATTCAGATTTCCTTTTCTAACATTTATAAAGCATAAAATCTTTCATCTTCATTTCTCTTTCCCTGCAGTCATTAATAGATCCTGAAAATTTGATACAGGCTAATGAATGAACAGTGTATTTCCTCCTTAAAATAAGCTAAAAAGACATGGTTTCATGTGGGATATTACCTATCTTGTTTTTCTTTCCCCAGTTCTGGCCACAAATGAGTGTTGGTTACCTTGCACATAAGCATAGCCAACTCACTGAAAAGTCAGAAAACTACCTTGGGAAAACCAAAAGCTGTTTAACTTAATGAATCTTTAATCCTGAGATTAAAGGGAGGATGTGGAGGCTCCTTCCTTGGAGTCTTTAGGATCCACCTGGACATGTTCTTGTGTGACCTGATCTAGGTGAACCTGCTTCTGCAGGGGGTTGGACTTGATTATGTCTAGAAGTCCCTTCCAACTCCTACCATTGTATGATTCTGTGATACGGATGCTGTATCCTGGACAGTCAGACAGGGTAGGGTGAGAAGGGAGCCACTGAATCAAAAGCAAGAAGAACAGAGTAAAAGCAAGGAAATAAGACCTCTGTCTTTCAGTACTGTCACACTGCAGGTTTGTAAACTCAAGAACTGTCAGGTCCAGATTTAATACAGCTGATTTTCACTAGATAGAAAAAGTGAAGTTCATTTTGCCATAAGTTGCAGTTCCTTATTCTGCTGTCAGGACATCTACCTGTGTCTTAGCCCACCTGAGTTCGTATTTCAGGTGTGATTTGTGGGATTCTATATCTATTCTAAGTAGCTACATTTGCATCCCCTCTTTTTAAGTAATTTAAGTGAATTGAATGAGGTCTTATAATTAAAGGGCACTGACAAGGTTTTTCTGAAATAATGATAATAATGTTGAGCTTTATCAGTGGCGTTAATTTAATTGGGTATTTTTCAGTTATCTTGTGCATTTCTTTTTGTTCGCCTCTTAGTAAATTTTGCTGTAAGTTGACTAAAGATTATTACAAGAATTGAATTAATAAATGTGGAATTATACACAAAACCTAACTATCCCTAGTAGATTTTAAGAGTTCAGAGAAAATATAATTTTTCCTTATTGAGTAAAGCATAATATATGGTGCTGTTGTTCCACATACAGAATTTTTAGTTCTAAAGTTGCTTTTGGTTTTGTGTCTTAAGTTGCTGCAGTTACAAGGACATCGTAATATTTTCCTGAAGTATTTCTAAAGATTCTAATAGAAATATTACTAAATTATAACGATTAGAATACACATAAGTACATTTTATTATGCTTAGTTATCATCTAGTAGGCTTTTAGTGTCTTGTTGAGCAGTTTATATCACAAATTTATTCTCAAGGATTTATTTCCAAATTATTTGGTCCCTTCAATAGAAAGCAGAGGTAGAAAGTCTTTGCTCCATGATGTGAGCTTTTTATGTATTTTCTGGATCAGTAGATTTCAGACTCCAAGCTGACGACTGAAATTACAAAAAAGGGATAACTAAAACTAAATGGAAACTTTTTTCCTGTGATTATGAAGACTTACAGTGAATTTTGTTGCTGAAATTATGTGATTGTGAAACTGTTTCCATTGCTTTTTTGGAGGATTTCTGTGTTTGAACTCTGTAAATGTCAACAAAGAAGTAAATATTTCTGATCACAACTGTGGTAAAATAAAGGATGTTCTTTCCCATGCACTGCTTAGCTGACATAGAAAATCCCTTCCTCAGTAGAATCCTTAATGCACAGGTATTTTTTAATATATTAATCTGTCTGCTACTTCTTTGGCATGACATCAGTAGGCAATAATTCAGAAATATTTGTTTCCATAGCAAAGAAATTTTTAAAAAATACTTAAAAAAATAAATTAGTGGATAATCATAGAATCATGGAATCACAGAATGGTAGGGATTGGAAGGGACATTTAGAGATCTAGTCCAACCCTCCTGCAGAAGCTGGTTCACCTCGATCAGGTTGCATAGGACCATGTCCAGGAGGGTCTTGATGACCTCCAAGGAAGGAGAGTCCACAACCTCTCTGGGCAGCCTGTGCCAGGGCTCCCTCACCTGAACAGTAAAATAGTTTTTTCTTATATTTAAGTGGAACTTTTTGTGTTCCAGCTTCATCCCATTACCCATTGTCCTGTTGCTAGCTACGACAGAAAAAAGGGATGCTCCAACCTCCTGACATCCACCCTCTAGATATTTGTAAATATTAATGAAATCCCCTCTCAGTCTCCTCCAGACTAAACAGCCCCAGTTCCCACAGCCTTTCCTCATATGAAAGGTGTTGCATTCCACTGATCATCTTGGTTGCCCTGCAGTGGACTCTCTCCAGCAGTTCCCTGTCCCTCTTGAGCTGAGTACCCCAGGACTGGACATAGTACTCCAGATGAGGCCTTACCAGGGCAGAGTAGAGGGGAAGCAGAACCTCCTTCGACCTGCTGGCCACACTCTTGATTGCTTGCTTTTTTTTTCTTCCGTAAGAGTAAGTACACTTTGTTCTTGGAATTAAAACAACATACAGAAACTAAGCACTTAAAGAGAGACATAGATGCAATGTTATTTCCTTTGCATAATCAGAAATATATGCAAGAGTATTATAGAGATGGCTGAAATCAGTTATGATAGGATATATTCCATCTAATAAACCTTTTTGCTCTCACGTCTTTGTTGTGCAGACTATAGTTATGAATGCAGAGAAGAGGTTTTTCTCATTTTGGATTGCAGGGCTGTTGTATATCCAACAGCTAAAATGTGGATTGGTGGAAATAGGTATTTGAACATCACATCCTCCCAGCCTAAGAATTGTCGTTAGTCCTTTCTACACCTATAGTTTTGATGGTTTCCTAATTTAGACTCCTGATCTGATTGATCACAGGGACATACTATTTCTCTCGGGTAACTGGGCCAGTCATTAAAGCCTGCCTGCTCAAAAATTGAAAAGAACTCAACAAAAAAATCCAGGCTTGATAGAGATATTAGAAAACCTGGTGAAGCTACATGTTACCAGTCCACACAGGAGTGCCAAAATTGAAAAAAATATTACAAGCCTTAAAATGAAAGTGATGTACACCCAGGGGACCTCTGCCCCAAGGTTTCCCCTGCAAAAGCACATTCTCTGCAAAACAGAAAACAGAGACACTGACCTGACTGAATCTTTCTGTCTTGCATGACAGAAAAATGAAAGTGCCAGAAGAGTTTACCTGTTAGAGCTGATGAATCTCTCGTGCATAGTAGCTGTGCTGGGTGATAGCTTCTGTGATTTGAACCCATTTATACCACTTTGCAAGAAGTGAGATTTCCCGGTGGACTCCATTGACAGAAGTTGGAAGAGTGGATAAATAGCAGAATAAAAAGAAGAAACCATGGCAAGTCTTCAGTACACATGAGAGTATATATATTCATACAATAAGTTATGCTCAGAAAAATAAGCTAAACATATGGAAAGTTACAGTAGATAGGAAGTGACTTGGAATTTAAGCAGAACTCAAGAGTACAGTATTTAATTCAGTCAGTTTTGTATGCTGATGAGAAGATGATTGCATCAAAATACTCTTGAGATATTGTCAATAACTGCTAATATCTAATTATATCTGAGAAAGGTTGGTTGATAGTAGCTGTCTTTCATCTTAGTATTAAGGTCATAACTCCATTTTCTAAGGAAGATTTCATGTAATCCTAAAAATTGTGTATGAATGAGAATTATTAGAACAGAAAGTTCTAAAATAAGAATTCTGGATTATTCCCAGAATTCCTAGTCATTTATTTTTTTGAGGGAGGTAGCATATTAATCATGCAGAATTGCTTTATAGACCCTATTAAATAGGAGTTTTAAGATGTGTAGGGGCTGGAAGATGTCTGTCTTTCAATCCAAATCTTACTTTGGTTCACTCAACTTTTGAACCCACCCATGGCTGTCAAATCCACTGTCCAAACTCTCACCTTGGAGACCAGGTAGTTGAGCAAACAGTGACCAATGGAGTATTCATAACATAGGGGACAAGGTTGACTGGCCCCATATGTATCTATGCAAAATTCACCAGTGATGTATAATCCTTGTTAATGATATATCTGTTCTTTGAATGTCCTAGAATCCAGAGAACTTGGAAATAATGTAACTCAGAAGTAGACTCAAACTTTCTTTGTTCCGAGTGTTCCCTGGTTGGCAATTCAAGACACTTTCTATTATTTTTCCAGTTCTTAGTTGGCGTGTTTTCACTTAATTGAGCAATTGTTTTACTACTTTGAGCTATTATGCTTTTTTTTTTTATCTCCTCCAGTCTTGTTTAAGAAGAATTTTGTGTTCAGTCTAGGTTACTTTTCCTCACTGCCAGCTGCTTGACCTACAAGAGGCTAGGTGGCAAAATCAGCTTTTGCTGATTGCATAGACTAAATTGTCTATGATTAATTCTTGCTTAGTGACAGTTGTTCTCTAAGGTAGAAACTACCACCTAACTTCGTCTGATTCCCATATTGATAGACAGCTTATTTCTTGATCTTGGGTTTTTTTTGTTTTGTTTTGGCAGTGCTGCACATTTAATATACATGATAATTCCTACTTTACTATATTAAGATATTAGAAGTTCATGAACAATTGAATACCCAAATAGAAGTGTAAAACTGGACTGCAAATGAAGAAAGTTACAGTGAATAGATAAAAATCAAAACTTCCCTTTTAATTTCTTTGTTTGCATTTGGGTTGAACGTATCTCAAGATCTTGGATTATGATCTTTCTACATGCTTTTCTATTTAAATAAGCTTAAATGGTTAAGATTTCTAATACACAATCTGGATTAGATTCTACATTCGCAATTTGAAACACATTTTTCTATTTATATTCTTTTCCAGCTAAATTAAGTTACTTCAATAAAACTGCAGAACAGATTCTGACAACTATTTATGTTTTGTAAGACTTTGAACTGAGGAAGGGTTTTTTAATCCAAATGAAGGTGGCTTTATTGAAAGTTTTGACTCTATTGAGAAAGACTTTAAGCTCTTAAGTAATCTTATTGAAGCCAAAGCTCCCTGGTGTTTATTGTAGTTAATACGTGTTAAATGACACGTTGTCTAACATATGTCAGCTAATATGTTAGGCTGGGATTCTTTAAAAATCAACAACTCTCCTAATGTCAAAAGGTAAACAAATTTTCTTTCAGTTCTTGGACTTTCATTGTCTTATCTTGTGTAATACCATCATTTCCAAATGTCATTTGAGACTGCCTGCAACCTTACCTTTAATGTTGAGATGGAAGAAAAGAAGGACTTCTGAATTCCTCAATAAGTCATTAAGAGCCAAAATAAATTTCACTCCCAAATCTTCTTTACTTTAAAAAATACCATAAAATTCAACTTTTTAGAGACACGGTGATGTAGGTGAAGAAGTCCAGATTGCAGTTATATCAACTGTACAGCTGTTAATAGAGTGAATAACAGTTTTGCATGTATTATACATTTATATTACACAGCCTTTCCTGTTGCTACTTTAAGATACTGAGTTATACAATTAATAAGTTGGCTATTCAGGAAAGTGTGGTTGGTTTGGTTTTTTCCAAGATAAATTAATCAGATTTTCCTTAGATAAATGTAAGTAAAAATTGAAACTTTCTTAGAGCATTGTTTTTGTACTTGGAACGATTTTAAAGGTAGCTGAGGATGGCTCAGCTCCTTTAAATATTTTGCCTGCTTTACTATTACAAAGTATGTGCTTGTAATATATTTTGTGTTACATGTCTCAAATTAGATAAGATTAATCAGGGTCTTATTTTTTTCTTTATCCAAGGGACAATGTGGTATATTTGTCAGACTCAAAATATTTTTAGGGGGTAGTGAGAGTATAGTAATAGTAAATGAGGCTGTCAGTAAATGATATCAGAAGTACTATGACAGTTTTTCTCACAGTGATATGCATCTATGTCGATGTTTACATGCATACTGTTTACAAGCACTGTGTGTGTCAAGCAGTGCACAGCTCATTTTGTAATCAGATTATTAGTTCAATCGTATTAGAGTCCTTCATACTCTGAGTGTATTCTCATAATCCCATTCCTTTAGCCTGCTGACAATATGGCAAATAGCAGTAATGAACATTAGGTTCAGGTAATATTCTCTACCCTCATCTTTGCAGCTTTAGAGTTAAAGAGATTTCACGTGGGTGTACAGGGGGTAGAAACCAAAACCAAACATTGCCACAGTTAAAATTCACACACTTTGCTTCTTTCTGAATTTTTTAGCTCCATTTTACCAAATAAACATTCGGACAGCTAGCAGAGCTACATAGCTCAAATATGTAAACTAACAGGCCATAAATAATCACAGGTTGTTGATCATAATATTTTATTAGCATATCCAGCTTTCATGTTATGTAAAACCAATTACAGCATACTAGTCATATACTTACAAAAGTAAAATCACAGAATCACAGAATAGTAAGGGTCAGAAGGGACCTTTAGAGATCATCTAGTCCAACCTCCTCTCAAGTTGCACAGGAATGCATCCAGGTGGGTTTTGAAGACCTCCAAGGAAGGAGACTCCACAACTCCTCTGGGCAGCCTGTGCCAGGGCTCCCTCACCTGAACAGTGCAATAGTTTTTTCTTATATTTAAGTGGAACTTTTTGTGTTCCAGCTTCATCCCATTACCCATTGTCCTGTTGCTAGATACCAAAGAAAAAAAGGGATGCCCCAATCTCCTGACATCCACCCTTTAGATATTTGTAAAT
>WBNH01006812.1:60417-80046 GCA_013401255.1 Urocolius indicus | reverse complement strand
GAGGGCAATGGCAGGCCTGAGAGCCACCAGCAGCTCCCCGTGAGCGTGCCTAGACGGGCAGAGGCTGTGTGAGGAGGCGGCCATGGTGCAGGCTGTGCTGGAGAGCCTGCAGGCTGCAGAGCAGCACCACATGAGAAGCGAAGAGGAACTGCAGCTTTTTGGGATGAACGCACGTAGCCCATGCAGGGCTGCCAGGTGCATGAGGGACCACTCAGAGGAGCAGGGACAATCAGCAAGGAGCCTGCGTGCACTGAGGAAAGACAAAGGGCAGAAGCCATCAGGAATAGACTGACTGAAACCCCCATTCCCTGCCCCCCTGCACCGTTCAGAGGGGGAGGAGGTAAAGACACAGGGATCAGGGCTCTGAGCCCAGTAAGAGGGGAGGAGTGGAGAGAAGGTGGTCTTAAATGGCTGATTTTGCTTTTAATCATTGTACTACTCTGTGTTGTTTTATGTTGGTTATGTTTTGGGGCATTATGGTATGTTTTAGTTGGTGGTGGATTAAATGATTTTCTGTTTTCTTCCCTAAGCTGAATAGTCTATTTTTTCCTGGACCTTAAGTGGCAATTAAGCCCTCCCTGCCCTTTAGCAATTCTCAAGTCTTTGGTACTTGAGTCTAATCGTGGTCTTTTGTCCCATGATGGGCCTAAACCAGGACAATACAAAAAAGCACAGATACAATGTACATCATATTTTCTAGTGTTTCTTTTAATTTCAGTACTCTTTAGCCATATTTTTTTCCAATATGTATTTTTTTCTGTGTGTTTACTCAGTATTCATATTGTTTCACTTAGAATTATATCCAGGTGATGTTTGGGAGTTTTTTGTTCAATGATGACTCTATTTGTTCAATGATGACTGCTTTACAGTGATTGAAGCAAGATGGTGAAAAATGGACGGGTCACTTTTCATAATCTTGTTAATAACAAAGTTTGTTGTTACGGAAACAAGCATTATGGAAGGAAGTAAGAATATTTAAAAGATAAATACGTGCAAGGGTCGCTTAATAAAATAGAACCCTTAGGATTTGACATAGACATAAGTAGAACCAGCAATGTGCTATTAACATACATCAATGTGCATGTTTTCTTTGAAATCAATCCTGATGTGGCACTTAATTACACAGTTACACAAAAATGAGCAGAGCATCTCAGACCCCACAAAATATTCTGTCAAAGTGTTGCAAGGGAATGTTCTCGCCAAGTGCTACCAGTATTTGATTAAGAGCTGTCACCAATTTTTCTCCTTGAAGAGAGCTGAAGGACCAGACTATTAGTTTGTTTTCAAGTTTAGACAGAAGCATTCTTTCATAACTGCAACTAAAGAAAGTTGGTGGTTTCTTAAAGGAACAATATGAAGGGCACCCACACAAATCACTCTTGAGCGAGAGAAAGAGAGGCAGTTCAATAAAAGACCAATTTGGCTAAATCATGGGTTCTGCAATGACTGAAGTATCTGAAGGTTGACCCAAGAAACAAACAAACATAAATGGTGGAAACTAGGTCATATTACAAAGGCTGGACAGAAAATTAATGGCAGTCCAATCCAGCATATCAAGGTGAAGAATTATTTACAACTAGTCTTTATTTTCTCTCCATCTGAGAGTGTAAAATAATTCTCAGCTAGTACATGTACAATGTAAAAATGTGAGACTGTAACATCCTGAGGTAGAAAATTGTTCTTTTTGTTTTTAAAGCATTTTCTGATTAGTATGATGTGTTTTACAAATATTTTTAGATATTAAAAATGAAACAGAAGATTCTACTTGGAGCCTTCTAAATTATTCTAAATGATTGACTGGAAACCAGTATATCAAATACTCACTTTAAACAGCCTGTACAGGAAATGAAAAGCCAATATGCAGAATTTATAGCAGAAAATACAACTTCTATCAAAATCTCCCATACATGTTCCACATTCCTGTTGGGAAATAAAAACTGAATTTTTAAAAGCGTATACAGAAAAGAAGATAAGGACCAGTAAAGAATCTATGTGGTTTTGTATATTTTTAAAACATCTAGGACAAAGTATCTTCTAGTACTTTGTTTGAGAGATACTGCAGTCTAGTCAATTAGCAGGAAAATGATATTTTCCAAAGTGTTATCTCTGTGAGGCATTTGAACTAGACAACTCCAGAAAATGAATTAATATGTTTAATCCACAAATGATGAGTGAAAGAAGTTCTATATAGTTTAAAATGCAGATTCTCTGTGGATTGCTCTTCATTTGCATATTGCAGAGGTAATGGCAGACTTAGACATGTGAATAGTTTCCTATGCCTCAGAGTCAAGTACGCAGATATATAGACTCTTAAGTATTTGGTGCAGTTATTTAAGATAAGCAATTGTAATTGTAGTTGTCTGCATCAGGTGCCGTAAAATCATAGCAAAATGCAGGCTTTTTCAAGAACTGTGGGAGAAGCTGTCTTAATGTTTGGAAATGTAGAATGTCTGTTATTAAATATCTTTTAGAACAGGTGAGATTTTTTCATTAATTATTTTGGTATACTTGATTATACTTTGGAACTGAAGAGTGGTTTAAAGGGTCCTCAGAATATCAACTCTGCTTTGTGCTTAATTGTGTAAAATGGAAAACTTCACTTCATTTCACAGATTTATTTTTTGTTTTAAAACGCCTGGAACAAACTGAGCATTCTCCAAAAGCTTGGTAGCTCCTAAATTTCACCACTAGGTGATTTGGCCTATACCTTAGATCCTCCAT
The DNA here is from genome assembly GCA_013401255.1 of Urocolius indicus. Classification (NCBI taxonomy): domain Eukaryota; kingdom Metazoa; phylum Chordata; class Aves; order Coliiformes; family Coliidae; genus Urocolius; species Urocolius indicus. The sequence goes on along the minus strand of WBNH01006812.1, from coordinate 77,325 downwards.
TTCACCTGTATTTCCCTTGTGTGGGTAAGCTGAGAAAGCAGCCATTTTCATACATAAACAACTTCGTTTAATTGTCTCTCTGCTAATGATGTGCTAATGAAGCATACCTCAGATGCTGTTTTAACAGGTTGTGGTGGCTTGACCCTGGCTGGATTCCAGGGGCCCACTACTGTCGCTCTATCACCCAGCTCCTCAGCAAGTCAGGAAGAGGAGAAAAGAAGCCTTTGAGATAAAAGCAGTTTTATGAGGAAACAACAAAGCCACGTGCATGAAAAGCAAAACAGATAAACATGTTACTCACTACTTCCCATCAGCAGCAATGTCCGGAACTTATTCCAGGTCCTTTTCTGCCAGGCTACTTTCTAGCCACCATATCTCAAGCCTGTCGCATTGCCTGGGGTTGTTGTTGTCCAAGTGCAAGACCAACTTGTGTCTGGGTTGAACCTCATACAGTTTGCCTCAGCTCATCAATCCAGCCTGTGTAGGTCCCTCTGAAGAGCCTTCTTGCCCTCAGGTAGATCAACAGTGCCACCCAACTGCAAAACTTACTGAGGGCGCACACAATCCCCTTANTCACCCAGCTCCTCAGCAAGTCAGGAAGAGGAGAAAAGAAGCCTTTGAGATAAAAGCAGTTTTATGAGGAAACAACAAAGCCACGTGCATGAAAAGCAAAACAGATAAACATGTTACTCACTACTTCCCATCAGCAGCAATGTCCGGAACTTATTCCAGGTCCTTTTCTGCCAGGCTACTTTCTAGCCACCATATCTCAAGCCTGTCGCATTGCCTGGGGTTGTTGTTGTCCAAGTGCAAGACCAACTTGTGTCTGGGTTGAACCTCATACAGTTTGCCTCAGCTCATCAATCCAGCCTGTGTAGGTCCCTCTGAAGAGCCTTCTTGCCCTCAGGTAGATCAACAGTGCCACCCAACTGCAAAACTTACTGAGGGCGCACACAATCCCCTTACCCAGATAATTGATAAAGATATTAAACAGAACTGGTTCCAACACAGAGCCCTGGGGAGCACCACTAGTGACCAGTTGCCAAGTGGTTTTAACTCCAACAGGAAATTAGTATTTTAACTCTCTACAACAACAGCACCTTCTACAGCAGATGAGTTTTTCACAAGGAATCTCACTTTTCTTTGTAAGAGAGGTTCTGATTGCACAACAATGAACAATTGTGTATAACTGGAAAAGCAACATAACCTGTCATAGACATTGAAGTCTGAAACCTGAGATGCAAAACTGTATTTAAAACCAAAAATATGTCCTTACATAATTACAATTCATTTTCCTCTGACATTTTGCCATGAATGGGATGAAAATCTATTCTCTTGTCTGTGCAAAAGACCTATTGAAATGGAGATCAGGCTATTAGACTCTTAGCTTTACTATCCTGAAGTGAGAATCTATAAAAAAAAATGTAAACCAAAAAAACATTCTCAAGGGAAGAATAATTCCTTTAAAAAAAAAAATCTTATTTTGTAATAGTAAACTACAGTTCTAGAAGCCTGAAGTTACTGGGGTTATGTGGCCAGGTTTCAGTAGTGGCAGGCTACAGGGGTGGCTTCTTTAAACAAAGAGCTGCTAGAAGCTTCCTTTGTTTCTGACAGTGACAGTGGCAGTGCCAGTTGGCTTTCAGAGAGACCCACGGCTGACCAAGGCTGAGCCAATGAGCAATGGGGGTAATGCCTCTGGGATTAGCATATTCGAGAGAAGGAAGAAGTTTCTGGGCAGATGCTAAACTGCAGCAGCAGCAGAAGGGAGTGAGAATGTGCGAACATCTCTGCAGACAATGGAGAAGGCAGGGGAGGAGGTGCCCAGGCACTGGAAGAAAGATTCTCCTGTGACCTATGGTGCAGCCCATGGTGAGGCAGCTGTGCCCCTGCAGTCCATGGGAGGCCATGAGATCCACTCGCAGCCCATGGAGGATACCACGCCAGAGCAGGTGGGTGCCTGAAGGAGGCTGTGACTGTGTGGGAAACCCATGCTGGAGCAAGTTCCTGGCAGGACCTGGGAGTCTGCAGGACAGAGGAGTCTAGAACAGACTAGGTTTGCTGTCAGGACTTGTTGACCATTTTTCCCCAAGTTGAGTCTATTTTGTGCTAATTGCTGAGGGATCTCCCTGCCCTTATCTCAACTCACAAACCACTTGTTAAGTTTCTCTCCCTCCTGTCCAGTTTAGGAGGGAGAGTGACAGAACAACTTGATGGCCACCTGGCACCCAGCCAGAGCTAAAACACCACATTACCATAGAAATTACATAATGTATGGAGTAACCCCATGCACCATCACGACAGGTGGGAACTAGCAGGCAGGGTTGCAGCCCTGTTGAAAAGCACCTGGGATTTATAATGATTGCCAGGTTGAATATGAGCCAGCAGTGCACTCTTGCTCTGATCAGACAACTGTGCATTGTGCTATTTTAGGGGAGGGTAGTTTCATCTGTACTGCTGTGTTGCTCAGTACAAGAGAACTGCCAGCAAACTGAAGCAGGGGACCCCTAGCATGGTCACAGGATTGGAGTGTGTGATGCACTGGAAGAAGCTGTTTTTAGGAAGGAAGAGGGTGTTTTTAACTTGAAAAGGTTAGTGAAGGGTCTAGTTGCACTCTTCACCCACCTGAAAGACTAGACTCTTATAAAATGCATATAGTGGGAGTAGGCAGTGGTCAGAAGTTGCAACAATCAAGATTTGGGCTGGACATCAAGAAAAATACTCAAGAGTGGTTAAACAGTAGATTAATTTACCTAAAAGGGCTGCTGAAATCTTTGGCATTCTCAGTCACCTCTCTCTATTGACTCATGAGAAGTCAGAGACTTAGGTTCCTCTCCTAAGGTCAGAAGGTTGATTTAGGATCTTATTTGTTAGAGAAACAGTGCCTCAAATGGATGCTTACATTGAGCAGAGTATGTTTGGCCTCAGGAAAGTATAGCAATAATTTGATTTAAAGAAATTGCTTTTGCTGCTTTTACACTTTATTTCCTGTGCACTACATTTTCTGTAATTTTGTGGTGGTGGTTCCTTACTCTTTGCTAGTAATACGTCCATGAGAATCAGCTTGAGCAGACGAAATCAGCAATATTTTCTTTATTTGTTTCTAAGTGGGAGCGATTCATAAATAATCTTGTATTTTTAATGATTTTGCCCAGATTTTTTTACGTATCTGTGGATGTTTTTTCACATATATAGTTCTATTGAATAAAATCCTTTATTGTTAGGGACAAAGAGGAAGGCATGTACATTCAATAAAAATTCTTATTTTAGATTAAAGAAAACAATAAAATATAAAAAAAACAGCTGCTATCCCAGCAGACAGACAGTCTTACTGGAGAATTAAAGCTTAAGTACCAAGAAAACAATCGTAATTCTTATCCAAGTTCTGCTTGTCAGAGAACTTTGTACGTTATATCATTTGTTTACCATGTGTTTTATTTTTTATTTTGTTTTCCATGGAAGTTTTTCTCGTTACTGTGTTGTGTCCCTTGAACAGCTTGAGCAAATTATGTGAGGTTACTGTTTTCAGTCTCCAGAATCTATCTCTTCAGGTCATACCATTGTAAAATTTCATGTGTTATTTCCTTCTTTTCCGTCTGTCGTTTGTAAGAAATTGTCACAGCCATCCTCATTGCTGGTCTTCTACTGTATGGCTGACTTTATCTTTTTTGCAGAATTTAGTTCTTTATATTCATGTACAGGAAAAAAACCCACTCGATATTAAAGTAGGGATACCCCACTAATAAAACACTCTTCCAGTTTTTAACTACTGCAAGAGAGTATCAGTTTAAAACATCAGTTAGGCATATTTGTTTCTCGTTAACAAGCTACCACATTAAAAATTTGATTGAATCTTAGGAAGAAAAGTAATTGCTAGAGGGAGACAGAGTTATCCTCATGATGGACAAGTTCTTTTTTCTTGCAATTATGCCCATCACACCAAGTGCATAAGAAGGGAGAAAAGAAAATAAATCCAAAATACAACAGGGAAGAAGATAGCTAAGTAAGGTTTCATTATTAGTGTGTTGGTATTAAACTGATCAGCTAGAATGCTTTTAATATACTGAGGGTCTAGGTGTGATTTCTTCTGACTGAGAAGTACGATTTTAGTCAAAAGGTGAATCAATCCCTGAAGTTAATCCCAAGTAACAAATTATTTTAGTTGAAAATAATTAAGTGGAAAAATTGGATAGCCTTGATAAGAATGAACTATTTCAAAATTTCCTCTTTGGAACCCAGCTATTCTTTTTTAAGTAGTTTCTGAAAGATCAGGTAGTGAATCTTTTTTCAGGCTCACTGCATGGAAGGGGTTTAAGAATGTCCTTGTGTGGGAGGAAAAGATGCATCATACCTCCTGTTGTTGTCATTTCTTGATTAAACTCTGCCAAGTACTGTTAGAGGAGCAGTCATACTGGGACAGATGAAAGGTCCACCTCGTTCATTGTGTTTTCTCCAATCATGGCCACTAAGAATACTTGAGAATAAGAATAATCTCAAGCAAAGACATTTTTCTGTTTTATGAAGTAGCATGTTAATCATTCCAGATAAGGCAAAATATAGCAGCTTTCTTGTTAAAATAAAAAATACTCAATAGCCAATGAAAAACTGTTCACCTACAATATTTTTCTACACTATGATTATTCAGATGTTAGGTAAGAGTCTTAACAGTCATATAATGTGATTTTGAATGGCAATCTATTTTTTGGAAGTGAACATTCTTTTGTGTTTAATAATGGATTTAACTTACTGGAAATAATTCTTAAAGGAGTTTTTTCATCTAATATAGATCCAGAATCACAGAATCACAGATGGACCCAGGCTGTTCTCAGTGATGTCCAATGATACGACAAGGGGCAATGGGCATAAGCTGGAACATAAGAGCTTCCAGAGAAATACAAGGAAAAATTTTTTTACTATTCAGGTGAGGGAGCACTGGAACAGGCTGCCCAGATGAATCTCTTTCTCAGGATCATTCAAAATCCACCTGGACGAGTTCCTCTGTGACCTACTCTAGGTGGTCCTGCTGTGGCAGGAGGATTGAACTCACTCTCGTTTCATAATATTTTTTTATATGCTGTATGTGCCTTACAATAATGGATGGGACCATTTCTTATAACAGATTGAATCAATTTAAGAGAGATTGTAAATAACTAGCATACAAGTCCTTTGAAAGCCTGTTTTTATTAACACCTCTTTTTCTATTTATCTTTCCAGACAATATGAGATTCTTTTGGACATACTGTGTTAATTAGATGTAGAGTTTTGTGGAAATGCATTATGGTTTACAAATGTAAGTAGGCTTTTTGTAACAATAAAAATATCAAATAAGAAACAACTCATTGTGTGGTAGGTAATATAACTAGAGTTACAGATCAAAGAGATGAAAACAGTTAAACTCTGAAACAGTTCTGTGATCTGTCATTACTGCCAGAACAGAGAGACCATGTTATTCTACAAATGCTATCATGGCATCATTGTTCATCAGATCTTATGTTGTTAACCAACTATTTGTATATGTGCATTGCGCTTCAGCCAACCTGTTGCAATACAGAAATATTTTTGTTTAGAATTTAAGCAAAAAAAAAAAAAAGTCAGGATGAATATCACCTTTATTTCATTAATGTTCCCATGAGAAGAAAACATACTCTTGACAATAGATAAGAGTTTATTGTTTTCCGCTTACTCTATGTGATTAAAATGGAGGGAGAGAGTTTTTGACACAGAAACATAAGAAATAATGAGTCGAAATATTCATTGTGGATTTGATCCCCATTCTTTCCACCATGGTCTAATTCTGATTTAATAATAACCATAATTATACTGTGTGCCAGCTGCAAGAGAATGAGATGCTTGCTGAACGTATCTGTGAACATTAGGAGTTTGTTACAAGTCCATAATTAAAAGAGATAGGAACACTTCACAAATTTTTTTAGGAGGTAGTCAAGTGATGAAGTATGGCTTAATGAAACAGGAAGCTGCCATGTTGAACAGTGATCCCATCGAGAAAAAAAGAATTATCAACATATAAGCTCAGCTGAACATGCCAGCCTTGTACAGCTGAATATGAATTTACAGGGATCTATAGTCTGAATTTTGTAATGTTACACTTGTTAATATATAAAAATATTTTGTATTTTTATTGGATATCATGAGACAAGGATGATTGCTCAAGAATAGCTCTCAGTGGTGGCAGTCATGTTCCTTATGGTTATGAAATTACCAATGAGATGCTTATTGTTTCCAAGCAAAAATAAACATATAGAAACAACTTCTGTAAAACTGGAAGATCAGCTTAATTAATTTGTTTATTAATTCATTCAGTCCTTGTAAGATTTTCAGTTTTCTGTGACATGGTTAAAGCTAGTTAGATCTTCAAATTATATGTCATTTGGTACTATGTGCTCAGTTTCCTGGGTTATACCAATGCAGACAAGGAGTTACACTGGCTGCAGGCATGAGCAAGCATGGGAGACAGAATACTTTTGTCACTAGTTTAAGGAAAACTTCCACACAGGAAGTGACCTCGCTTCTGGCAGAAGTCCTGCCTGCCACAGTCATATGGCAAGCTTACCCTAGAAAAGCATCAGGTGCCTCAGGAGCAGGCAGTCCTCCCTTCCTTTGCTCATGTCACCTACCACTATGCCATTATCAGTCACACCTGGGCAGTCTCTGGACTCCACATGACTGCCTGGCTCCTGAAGCCATGCCTGCTTGCCAGGGTGGCCCATCCACACAGAGATCCCTCTGACTGAGATCCCATTGTATAACCATCCACTACATGTTAAAACAAAGATCATCAGCATGTCTGAGTGTGAAATAGACTGATGATTTTTGTGGCAAATGACAGTCTCACATATACCAAGAACAGTGTAAGAATGAGGTATTCCCCAGTGTAGACTGCTGTGGAGGTCAGGAGAATAATTACAGTGGCACAAGGCCCTAATACTGTGGTATTGTTTGAAAGGTGCAAAGGATATGGGGAGAAGACTTACAAATGTATTGGTGCTTTTTGTCCATAACCATGGCATATAGAAAGAAGGGCAGCATTTTTGATGACATGAAGTGTATATAGAAAATCGTGGACTTGCTGGCCTTGGGGTACTTCTAGGTAAAGAGAAGGCATGACTTCAGCTGCCAGCCATCATAGGCCATTCTGAGTGTGGGCTACGGCTCTGTGAAAATAGTAGCCACCATGGGCTAACAACATCCTGGTCTTAGGAGTCCTTGCTTGATTTCCTGAGTTAACCTGCTGTGTGACAAAGAAAGCAGCAGGTCTTTTCAGACACATGGGTGATGTGGGAGTATGTAAGCAGCCATGGCACCTGCTCTGTCTTCTCTTGCATGACAAACATCCTTTAAGTACATTTTGTCTTTCTCTGAAGATGCTGACATCAGAGGGTTTTGACTGCTGCTGTTTCAGAGGTCATGGTGAGGAAAGTAGGCAGCAGCAGAAGAAAATATCATTCTGTCTGTTATTCTAGGGATTCTTACTCCTATTTTATTTCTTACAGGTTTTCCTTTACATTTAAAACAAGAGCTTGTTTATTTTCCTCTGGTGGTTTGGTTTGGTTTTGTTTGGTTTGGTTTGGTTTGGTTTGGTTTGGTTTGGTTTGGTTTGGTTTGGTGAGGGGCAGGGAAGGGCAGGAACAAACAGCCACAACCCCTGTACAAACTGTTGTTCTCCAAGGAAGGCTAGAGGTTTTTCAGTGGATAAAGTCTGCAGGAAGGGTAAAGACAGATAGCAGTTATCTCTCATATGCCCTCTCAATCTCATTGCCTGACATGCTCCTTTTAGCATTTTTCTCACCTATAAAGCACTTTCCTGAAAGCTTATTTCTCCCTTTTACTGGTATCAACTTCTATCTTTTTTTCCTGCTTTTCTCCCATGCCAGCTTGCTTCATATTATGACACTATTTTGCTCTTTTTGAGGGCAGTGAAATTCTCCTCTGCCTAAATGTCCGAAGTCTGATAGAGCTCCAGTGGAGAATAACTTCATTAAGGCTGGTGAGGTTAAACTGTTACAAATGTCACTATATTGAAAATAAGTTAGGCCCCTGCTCTCTTAATTTATTAAACCTTCCTTTCCATAAATGATGTATTGATGTTAAGGATTGCTTTTGAGAATTTAATAGCTTATTTTGACAGATTCCAGGCCTGCACACTTTTTAAAATGTGGCTTGCTGGAAATCAAATTATTATACTTCTAGACTGGCCACAGAAGAATCTTTCTCTGCTGACTGTAGGGGTAACTTAAGACCCTAACCTAAACCAAATTTCTGAAATAGATGCATGAGTAACACGACATGGGATCAATCAAGTTGTGAATATCGCTTTCAGAGACTGGCCAAGCTCTATTGTAGAAGTAGCTCTATGGTGTTTTACCTTATTGAAAGTCTGCGCTAAATTTTTGTACTTCAATGGTAAGAGTTTTTTTCAGTTACTGCCTGATCTTGGGTTATGTTTCTACCTGTTGGTTTTGCTCCGACATTGTTCCTTGGCCTAAGCAGCTACTGGACTTTTCCTTTATAGAGACACATAAGTGTGTGTGTGTGTGTGTTTCATTTCCTGCGTCAATCTTTACTTTGTTACATGAAACCAAACAAGTTTAGTCAGTCACGTATTAATTTTCATAGATAGGCATTTCAAGCCTTTACCTCATCTTGGTGGCCTTGCTTTTCACCTGTCCTAATGTGAAGGAACGTTTCTTAAACTTGAGTTGCTGCTTCTTACTATTACCTTAAAATATTCTTCTTAGTCCAGCTCTCTTAGGATCATAGTTGTCTTTTCTTGGCAGTATTATACCAGAGGCAGAGTGCACTTGTACAGACTTGCCTGACAGGCATGAATACTGCTGGTAGTGTGGCCAGAGGCACACAGTGCTCATTAACAGCTGAAAAAGCTAACTCAAAATCCTGGGGAAATATTTAAGAATTATCTCACACTGCACCACCTGCTGCCACAGTTGCCAAGGCTGCATTACGTCAGCTAGCTATAAACTGGATAACCCAGGTACAAATGTCTGAAGTTATCCTTGTTAGAGATCTCAATGATAGTTCTTAACTCTCATTCCTCACCTTGTCTTTAACTAAATCATTAGTGATTTAGGGTTTTTTTTCCCCATCAACCATACTCCAAGGTATTCAGCCTATTGTGCTTAGGGGAAAAGAGTACATCCATACTTTGATGTTACACACTCCTCTTACAGAAATTAAGATAACAATGGCATGGACAGTACCTCTTGATTCACCTTCATTTTTAAAATCTCTGCCCAAGGTGCAGATTCTGTCTCTACCCCAACCCCCTCCCTTGCCCCCCCACTCTTTGATCTACCTGGGTTTAGCAGAGGCAAGCAGATGCAGCCATCAAGTAACCAGCCATAGGCTGCTACATATTTTCTGGCTGGTGAAATACCTGTTAGGTTCTACTTTCTGTTCTTTTTGTCATTTCTGAAGTGACAGCATATTTTCAAGCACACTCATATTTATGAGGAGCAGTTTCATCCCTTTCAAAGCAGAGAGTTGCTGGTGGAATTTGCTCAGAGCTGGCTGGGCGCTGTGAAAATCTGATCAATTTTAGGGTATAGTTTGGTTATACAATCGAGTCCTTATACGTGTTCCATTCCCCTATCACCAGCATTTGTTTGACCTCAGAGTGAGCCTCTTGAGAAATTTACAGTGAAGGGGAAAAAAAGGAATTGTCTTCCATCTGTTTAGCTGCCTAAACTGTCCTAACACAGAGTCAAATGGGTAACACAGTACACATGATGGATGGAAGGGAACAACACAGGTGGTGGTGAAACTTGTTCCTCTCGGCAGCAACTGGCAGTTAGCATAGCCTAAACTATATTGAAGCAATACCTCACGTTTTATAACCCATGTGTGGATAGATCACCAGGCACTTGTTCTTTAACTGAAAAGGTTTGCCTATCTTGTCAAGAAGCTGTTCATATGATTACTCATTGTTTGAAAGTCTGTAGAAAGTCCTTTGGTCACAAGACCTGAATAATTCTGAGTGGGGAAACTTGACTCTGGTAGCAACATCCACACTACAGAAATCTTGCTTCCTTATGAAGAAGAATGTTCCTACTCAGTCTTCTTGCTTCAAAGAATTTTTACTACACATACCTGAATTTTATTTTCTATTCAGTTCACTGGCATGAATACAGAGAAGATTAAAATGTCATTCAATTAAAGCATTAATAAGACTATGTGAAAATGTTTTCAGTTAAGTAGAGGTGAATGACTAGTAAATAATTGAGTATGTGAGTAAAATTCAAAGCCCTGTTGCATAATCTGAAATTCTTTCCAAATCACAAGATGTTTCATCAGCTTTTTAATGTAAAACCAACACCTTTCATTCTATTGTAAAAATAATTTATTTTCTGTTAATCTAGAATATAAACTGGAATATGAGTGCACAAAGAGTATTGTGGATGCAGTTTATGTTGAAGAGGTATTAGTTTTCCCTTAAAAAACAAAAAAAAACCAACAACAAAAAACAAACAAAAAAAAAACAAGCAACAAACCTAGGCAATAAGCACTTAAAAGGGATCACAACAACCTGTAGAATATCTAGCTGATTCTTAAAAATACTGGTTTTCTGCCGATGCATTCCTGTGCTTCAGAGTACACCTCTCACCTTTAAAGCTGTCACAGTCCAAACACTGCTTGCACTGAAGAGAATCACTGTTTTGCCTGGAGCAGGGAACGTAACTGTTGCAAAACTGACTCCTCCTCTAATGGGGAGAGCATGTACAAGTACACAGAGTTGTATTTCTCCTCGAGCTGCCAGTCTGAATATTTTGCAGTCAGAGCTGTAAACCTTACAGGCTTTTTCTTTGTTTATCTTTCTACTTTTGGTTCTTTTTTCTTCCCTTTTGCTTCTGGATTTTATTTTTATATATGTGTGGAACTCTTTCAAATGCTGGATTTTCACATCCTTGTAAAGGAAGAATTCATGAATTGATTTGGGTCAACATACTTTTCGTTACCGGACAAAAGTAAGTACTGCAGTTAAACCTGTTCCTGCTGTATGTTTACGTGACTATAAAGGGTTCTTTGTCATTGTACAAAGGACACACCAGTCTGTAGTTCTATTAGCAGAAATTGAAAACTTGGGAAAAAAAGTAAAATCAGTCCAACTTACTATGCTATGCTAAATATTGTGTGGCTCACATTCTGAAAAAGAAAAAGAAAAATTGGACTGTTCAGTCAGTTATCTCTTTTAAAATACTGAAATAAACTGGACATAGAAATGCCACTCCTCCTTTATGTGGTTTTTTTTTTAATAACATTCAGGATTATGTTTATTTTTTAAAGCACTTGGTTGTACTAATCACGTGATATTACTGCTTTATATCATTCACACTCCCTGAATATACCTTGTTTATGTCATTCGTTAATGAATGGTTGAGGAAATAAGCCTCCTGGAGCTCCCATGACTGCCATCGTATGTGCCACTGTCTAACGTTCCCTAGCTATCATTTTATTCTTCCTATGTTACCCTCTCCTACATTTCTGTATACATTCACTGGTTAGCAGCTCCTGTTGTGTGTTATTATCTTCAGAATTCTTTGATATTGGCATAGACTGGCCGCAAAGGCTGAAAGGATACAGAGATCTGAGAGAGAAGGGAATATAAAACCTGGTAACTGAGCTGGGGAGGATTAAATAAAACGGTATGATTTAATCCTGAGAGCATCATTTTAGACAATTTTCCCTGCATTCTGCTGAAACACTGTACTGTCATCATCTGTAATATTTTCACTATTTCAACAGTCACCTGGGAATTCATTAATAGTCTGGGAATTAATGCAGTTTCCTTTGCTTTGAGTTCCCTCTAGAGAGCGCAGCAGCCTACAAGACAGTGTATAGATTCTGTGTCTGTATTGCCATCAAAAGCTTTCTGCTGCAGAAATGCTATGCTGCAGCTATCAGATTTTTCTTTTGAGAGTTGGCTTGCTACGATTGAGCTGATCTAGGCACTCCCTTCCCCAAGGCAGGCAGGTGAATTGCCCAGACAGTGAACAAGTTTAAGCAACAAGTAATGCCTGAATGTCTGCGTAATGAATGCAACTGTTTACCATATGCACTTTTTTTGTGGCACCAAGTACCTATAGAAAGTCTTTAATGTTAGAGTGCACATCGGTCTGATGAAGTACAGCCTAGTTGAAGTATGACACAACGGTTAACATAGACACTCATTTGACATAGAGCTTGCAAATCTTGAAGGAAACAAAATGTAGAGAAATACACTTGCAGTTTTTTAGTTTTAGAGCAAAAACTGACAGGAAATCTTAACAATTTTTTGTGTTTTTTGAATTGAAATGCAAATCTGCCAGAGTAAATTTTCTTGTAAAAGATGTGATGCTTTGACAAGGCAGTGTTTTCCAGTGGACTAAGCTCAGAAGGATAGTTCAGGTCTTAGAATTTTCATCTTTATTTTTGAGAGGGACTTTTTATGCTTTTAAGCTATTTCCGTTACATTGTCCGGATTTTGTTGCCTAGCTTAAGAGCCTTTTTAAATGTGTCAAGTTTTCATGGCTCCAGCTGAATTAACACCTAGAGCAAATTAAGCTGTGCTATCAGAAACAGGGTATTCAGGAACAAAGGTGGCCTTTGAAAGCTCTGGCCTTCATTTAGAGATTGTGGGAGTTTGACTCTTACACATTCCTTAATGCAGTGAAGCAAATGGAGTTCAGCCACTTCCTTCAGCTGCATCAAGATTTCAGTCCAAAATTCTAGTCTCCCAGGCTTATATTCTTTACTGGATTTAGGTGCAGGATAATTACAGACTCATAAGACATACTTGATTCCTACTACCTCTTGGTTTTGTCTTGTTTGAATATTCTTGTACTTCCAGGCACTCAAATTTACAAACTTTGTTTTCCGTGTGTTTATATACCTGCATATGTAAGTATACATATCAATACCATTTTTATCCTTCTGGCAGGATTTTCTTAGCATTTTGTCCCAATCACTTGCTATGCAACACTTTTCTTTCAGAGATCTACTCCACTCTGAAAACCTTATTTTTCTGTGGCTTCAGCTTTAGTGCCAGTTTTGGTTCCCATTTATTCCTCCAGTACAGCTGCCTACAACCAGAGAGGTTGTAGGACTTCACAAGGAAAGGAGGATCAAAGGGCAACTCAGCCTATACCATAAGTTCTTGGTTGTATTAATTAATTGGACTAATCTAATGCTCTAATAACTTCACTCACAAAGACATTCTTGATGATTTTTTTGCTGACTGGTCCCCTATGCTTTTGGAGGAGTACTTTCATTCCCTGGTTCAGTTGCTGTTCTTGTTCAGCTCTGACTGCCATCACATTTCCCCCTAGACTGAACATAAGTTAGAAATCTTCTGTCACATGAGTCTGCACATATTCCTGCTGGATGGTTAGCTGGGCTAAACATAGTTCATTGGTGGCTGACCTTAACCCTTTTGAAGAACAAACTCATGTTATTTTAATAACTGTTATTTATTGACCTGTTGCAGCCATAAGAATTCTATAGTCGTGCGTGTCCCCACCCACCAAGTTATTACTGTGGAGCAATTTAATTAAACATTCTAAAATCAAGGATGTGGCGGATTATGAGCTAAATAATGAGGGAAGGAGCTTTTCTCACTTTCTTTTCTTTCCTCATTCCTGCCTTTTTTATTGCTTGGCCTTATTGAAGAGATCATAACTCTTAACTCACAGTCCTGGTAGATACCGGTTGGTAATGGTTCTATTTAAATTGACTTTTGATCCTTGTAAAAACTTACTTGCTAAGAAACTTTCCTATCCAATGGACTTTTTTTACAATCACTTTTTAGACGTAAAATGTCACCATTTTCACTTCCACCATATCCACAGGTAAGACTGCTGGCAGTTTAATTTTACTTTTATATAACCGATATTTCAGTTCATTGGCAATACTGAAAACTGATTTTTTACAAAATGAAAGTAGCAAGTTTTCTAAATTGTGTTTTGTCAAATGGAAAAGACAAAATTTCCAGCTGAACAAAGCATTCAACTAATGCTGTCTAATCTGAAAGGAAAACATTTGTTATTAAGCTCATTTTAGAAGCAAAATAAAGTAAATTATGAAATTTTAATACTAAAAATGTATGTTTTCTTCATAAACATCTGTGATGACCTATTTCAGTGGTTTAGAATATTGTTTAAGTATTCTTTCTCTTATGAAAGACTTTATTAAAGTTTATTCAGATTATTTAAATGTTTCTGCTCACTTCAGCTTTTATGTCTGGGTAAAAGACTCTAATAAAAAAAATTCACTCAGTGTAAATGAAATAAAATTTATTGTTGATATTGGTGTGATATGGACTACTACAAACTTTATTTTGAGAATCTTGGGACTACTTTTCAAATTGTTGCATGTTTTATTACGAGTAAGAGGAATCGCTTCTAGTTACACAAGTACAAGAGCTTCATGAGATGTGTAGCTGTTGCATCCACAAACAAAATCTTTCTTCCACTTTAAAAAGTATGAATGTGGATAAACACCAAAATGAACTAGTCAACTAGTACTTAGTTTTGGTTTAGGAATTACAGTCACTTACTACCCTTTGGAGTTCGGTCAAATTGCATGGCATTTTTCTACAGCTGATCAAAATAAGTTTTCTTAAGGAGTTATTCAATTCATAGTATAGATTGAGTAACTTCGTATTCCAAGTTTCCTGTTTTGAGTTTCAGAATAGCCTTAGAAAACTTAAAAAGGTTTCGCTTAATCTTTATTTCAAAATAAACTCTGCAGGGTGTTTTTGTTGAAGGTTCAAAATTGTTTGGATCAGAATTCTTAAAATGATAAATCAAGAAGCTCTGAACCATGAGGAAATTTGTATCAGTTTTTGACCGATGACCAGGGAGTCTAGTTCTAACAACGATGATTTGTCTGAAAGACATATCTGGAGGTTAAATCTGGGAAAGCACATGATAAATTTCATTTTATTTAAATATATATATCAATGTTTTCATCAGTCAAACATTCAACTCAAATTATTTATTATAAAAGCATTTCTTAGGATATACATTAAAGTGACTAGATAAAAAGAGAGGAGAGATAAGTTGAGAGACAAACCAGTCAATTGTGTATCAAATTATAGTATACACAAACAGTTCACTACAGCAGAACAGTCAATAACTGTGGTAATCCAGGCTTTGAAAATCCTCTTCAGCAGCGCACATACATTTTTGCAAACTGCTTTGTTATGCATAGCTTCCCCTATTTCACTCAAGATCTTGAAACTAACAGATAAGAAAAAAGATCATTGCAAAAGATACAAAGAACTGTAGAGCTCAAAGCACTTAATTTTTCCATAGTCAGGGCTCCATGGGCATTGGGAGGGACAGAGTATTCCAGAAGTATTTGCAAAGTGAGCATTTCAGAGTAGTCCTTAGAAACTTCTTGAATATGTACGCTCGTGTGCAGGTGTGGCACTTGTGGGAAATGCGTGGTGCACCTGCAAGAGGCCTTGTTGCTGTTGGATGAGCTCTGCATCACGCTCTGTAGGGCAGCTTGAACCCAGACTACCCCTTAACATAGGAACCACAGTTGGCATATGACCAACCAAGCAGAGGAGTCTGGTTAGGCTTCTTTTAGGGCAGGTTGATGTAAGGCACCAAAAAGAAGTTAGGGGATTATTTTAATTACTAAGAGACCACTAGATTTTTTTTAATCTGTTGAAGAGCCAAGGGCACTCTGCTTTATTTTTCTTATCTTCCTGACTCAGTCTAGGTTGCTGAATTAAATATATGAAAAAACATTTACAGTAAATGTTAAATATTAAGTATTTCTGCTGTTCAGGATTGCACTTAAATGAGTCCTGTCACCTTTGTATGTGGATTAAATCATCATTATGATCTCTCTGGCTTTACAGGTAGCGATCTCTGAAAAGGTCTCATCCAGCACATTTGTTATGTCTGATATAATTTGTTTTCCTTGTCTTGAGGAACTTTCAGATCTGGTTTTCAGTCCCCTGACAACCTGAGATAATCAGAGTTTTTTAGCATGTCAGATCTCTTAGCACATTCATTGTTCCCTCAGGGTGAAGTCATTCCATATTAATGGTACTTTTAAATTGCACATTTCCATTTCCGGTGAACACTGACTGTAAGCAGGTATATACTGGTTCATAAAAACAGTCAATAAACTTGTCACTGATAATTTCTGAAACTTTTTAGACATCTGACTGGACCAAGAATTAGAATAATTTTGGTTGGAAAAGACCTTTAGGATCATCAATTCCAACAACTAAGCTAACAGTGCCAAGCCCACCATTAACCATGTCCCTAAGCGCTGGAGCAATCATGATAAAAAAGTGGAAGTTATATAATTTAGGACAGAATAATCTATTGGGTGCATGGCACATTTTAGATGCCTCCATATGGTGTGACCCTTCTTCCTTGGAGGAAATAAGGGATGGCCTTTGGAAAAACAAAGATGACTTTTAGCCAAGTCTACATCTACTCACAGCTTGATACAAAAACTGGATTGCTGCTATTGCTTCTTCTGCACCCCTAAACGTTACCTGGGAAATGATGGAATTTCAAGAAGTGAATTCAAAATGAGTGGGCTTTTTCTTTAACAGGTTGATTTTACCTAATTTTGATGCAAAGGGAAAATGAAGAACAATACACTTTAGTTGTGTGTACTACAGTGATATGAAGGTGTGGTGGTTTAGGCCAATATCCACCCAGTCATAATATTACTCCCCCTCCTAAGCTGGACAGGAGAGAGAGAGGAATATAACAAACTGCTTGTGAGTTGAGATAAGGACAGAGAGATCAGACTCGGCAATTAGTGTCACGGGCAAAACAGACTCAACTTAGGGAGAAAAATGTTTGATTTATTAAAGAAACAATAAAAGCAGGGAGACGAGAAATAAAACCATCTTAAAACACCTCC
>WBNH01006812.1:20909-59991 GCA_013401255.1 Urocolius indicus | reverse complement strand
TGACCTTGGTGTCTGCGGAGATGTTTTCACATTCTCTCTCCCTGTTGCTGCTGCAGTTCTCCCACTGCACAACAACTTCTTCTCAAATATGTTATTCACAGAGGCGTTACCTCCACCACTAATTGGCCAGGCCTGGATCAGGTGCAGGGTCCAACTTAAAACTTACTGGCCCTAAACCTATCAGCTACAGGGGAAGCTTCTGGGAACTCTTTTTGTTTAAAGAAGCCACTCCTTTAGCCCCCCTGCTACTGAAAAACCTGACCCAGGCCAAAACCACCACAGAAGGGTAAGTAGATCATGATTCTGTGAATACAGAATAAGAGTAGCAAAACTATCTAAACTTTAAAAAAACATTAAAAGTACATGCTCTGTGTTAAGAGTAAGGATTAGCTTTTAAAACATTAATAGAGAAATTACGTATTAAGATGGAAGTTTTGAACTAAACTACTAAACTACCAGCTTCAATGAAAAAGTTTGAACATCTGAAGATAGTAAGCTGCTGTGGCTCCTTAGTTTTAAGTAATAACTAAAGTATTTTTGTCTACATAAAGTAATTGGTTATGACTATACCATTTTGTCTCAATATAAGGAAGATATATAATAGTTTGTTACCTATTTAGCATTCAAGATACTTGTTCTAATCTTCTTTCCAGGAAAAGCCTAACTTCATGTGTCTTACTGATAAGATATCATCACCATACCCTAATCATCACACATTTGTGTAGCCTAAGTAATGCCAAATTTACCCAAACTGCCTGTAATTATTGCTAGTATACATTAAAATATTACTCATATGTAAAGCTTCTTTCTAATGATTATTATATACCATTTCCCAGATTATTTTGTGTCAAATAGCTCACTTCATTCCTTGTTTCAGTGGTAGCAACATAGATCTCTACTGTAATTCAGAAAGATGAAGAAAGGCTACAATGCAGGTAAAAGTCATTAGTGTCAGTTAAAGAAGCACTTTGATACAAGATGGTGCAGACCCCATTCCCCCAACTTCTACTGGAAGACTTGCCCCTCAAAATTCAGATGACCATTGTCCCCTGAAGCTCTTCCCCCTTTTCCAGCCATATGGCCCATTTAGCTTGGAAGCATAGCAAATCCCTCATGCCCAGGAGGTCATAGAATCAAAGAATCACAGAATGGTAGGGTTGGAAGGGACCTTCAGATATCATCTAGTCCCTGCAGAAGCAGGTTCACCTAGATCAGGTCACAATTTTCCTGGACAGATGCAGGAGGATCTTCCCCGATTTGGCTGTCTCTCAGGGCAGTCAGCCTTCTGCATCTCAACACACTGTGCAGAGGAGGGACACTTATCATGGTGTTCCCTGTTGTGCCCTGTTTTCCTGTTAGACAGGATGGCTTCTTCTCCATCCACCTTCAGTTTAAAGCCCTCTTGATCAAGTTGACTGGCCTATACCCAAATATTCCAGTGCCCTTAGGAGAGAGATGAGTTCTGTCCTGCCCTATCAAGTTACAGTCCCCAAAGAAGAATCTGTTGTCATAAGAACCGAAACCTTCCCACTGGCACCAGCCTCATAGCCAGGAGTTAACTTACCTGATTTTTGCATTGATGGGTTCTCCTTTACCTCTGGTGAGCAGGATGGAAGAAAAAATAACCTGTGCTCCCCCCTTGCTCCCCCAAAGTTTTAAAATCCTTTCTGATTCTGGAGATACCATGTCTCATTACATCATTCATCCCCACATGGAAGAGTAGAGAATAGTAGCCAACATCCATGATGAGACATGACACTGTCTCAGCCACATCACAGATCTTGGCTCCCGGCAGGCAGCACCTCACCTGACCCCTTATCTGATTGATAGATGAGTCTCTCAGGGCCTCTTAACAATGAGTCACCCACATTGAGCACTCATCACTTCTTTTTATGGTGCCCATTACCTTTTGCTGGTGGAGCAGCTGATGGTGAATTGTTAGCTGGGTTTTCCCCTTCTGAAGCTTGCTTTTTCGAGTCCGCTGTTGCCAGTGGCTCTTATTTATTTGTAATTGGCACTCTGGAAGGGAGGGTTTGAAGACAAGCCCTATGATTTTTTGTTACCAGGGTCCAAGGCATGTTGTATTCACTGGAGGCTTATACCTGATTGTGGAAGTCTCTGTCAATCTCCACCTCTGCCCCTCTAATACTACAAAGTCTACTCACAGTTTCTTGCAGCTCTTTCACCTGGTGCTGCAGTTCTTGAAATTGAAGACACCTATGACACATGGTTACCTCAGCAGCATATGTCCCTAAACATCCTAAACACTACCTGTCTGGGTGGATGCATCGATCTTCACCGGGGTGTTGTGTGTCTGAGCCTTGGCTTTAACCCTCAGGTGAATGCCCACCATCTTGCTAGCTTGAGGCAGGAGCACTTCACTGACTTGCAGCAATCTGTGTGGGCTATGGGACCATTCCCTGCCCATCCTCCCTGGTCGCCCTGCCTGTGTGAACTACGGGAACTGTTGCACCAACTGCCCTCAGTTTGTCCTCCTTTGTCCACAAGAGTCACCATTTTGTCATACAATCATAGAATCATTACCATTGGAAGAGCCTTTTAAGGTCATTGAGTCCAGCCACTAACCTAACACTACAAAACCCATTGCTAAACTTAACCATGTCCCTTAGCACCTCATCTATATGTTTTAAATATCTCTAGAGATAGTGACTTCACCACCTCCCTGGGCAACCCGTTCCAATGCTTAGCAACCCTCTTGGTAAAAAAGTTCTTCCTAATGTTCGTTCTAAACCTCCCCTGGCACAACTTGACCCCATTTCCTCATATTCTATCATTTGTTGCTGGAAAGATCAGCCTCTATGTCACTACAGCTCCTCTTCAGGTAGTTGTAGAGAGTGCTCATGTCTCCTCTCAGCCTCCTCCAGGCTAAACAACCCCAACTCTCTCAGCCATACCTTATAAGACTTGTTCTCCAGACCCTTCACCAGCTTTATTGCCCCTCTCTGGACACTCTCCAGCACCTCAATGTCCTTCTTGTAGTTTGAGGCCCAAAACTGGACACAGTATTTGAGGTGTGACCTCACCAGCGCTGAATACAGGGGGACAATCGCTGCCGTGGTCATCATCATAGCCATACCACATGTGACCTCAGAAGCCCCTGTAATTGCTGACAGACGAAACCATGCCTATTTCTTTATCCCATAAGTATGTAAAAGGCCCTCATAGATAATACATATATGTATATATGCATACATACATGTGGGTGTTTATAAATATACATGTGAAAGCATACAAAGTGCATAAATCTATGGTTATACATAGTTACTCTTCTTTAAAAATACATAAGGACTATATTTATAATGTGTGTGTACAAAAAGGTTTCATAAGAGATAATGAAATCACGTCAAAATCTAATGTAAATAGAAAAATAAATGAAAAGCAAGTACAGTTGAATGCTGTGGGAGTGTGTCAAAGACAGTAGACAGCCATTACAGAATTTAAATAGGTGTTGGGCAAAGGGCTAAGCTGTGAAGCTAACCCCAAGGCTGCCACTCAGCCCCAGCTCATCTGAAAAACACCACAGGCCTGTTAGTGTGACCAAGAGACTTCCTTCACCTACCTTTAGACCAACCAGATTACCATACAGTATTACTGGAGCACTCCTTTGACTTTGTCCTGTGCTAGAAAATATAGATAGCATTTCTTACGAAAGTAAAAAGGCAGAACAAAAAACAATTCAACAGGAATATATGCATAGGAACACCTACACCCTGAAGAGTTTTCCTAAAAAGACCATGTGCATTGGAAAGAAGATGGTTGAGCTGGGATTTTGGAAACGAAAGCTGCTTGGAGAGGGTAGGAGGCAACCTTTGCCTACATCTCAGTGTGCTAACAGCTGAGTGTAATACCATGACAAGGATTGTGCTGCGTGTGTTCCTTTATTCCTCTGTTGACATGGATTTCATAGCACTTTTTGAAGACATAATCCTGGCTGATTATATAGAAGACAGATTTATTCTCTGAACTGTTTTTGTTCCCGGTTCAGACCACAGGAACCGAAAAAAAAGACAACACCTAAAAAAAAAGAACAACAGCTGTGAAAGAAATGAAAGAGTTAAAATGAGAGACAGATCACCATCAGCCCAGTGACCAATTAATGAATAAAGTTTCATTCGACATGACTTAAATCGATTGTCTGACATGTTTTCCTGTGTGCATGTAATAGCAGCCTGTTACTAGACTTCAGCATCAGTTAGAAGATGTTTACTATGCTGCTGGGGAAGTGGGAAGCTTTGTGGGTGTAAATCCTCCTTCTGAAGCAGCCAACAGTATTGTTAATCTGAACAGAAACCAGGTGGCCACATGGCTTGTAAACCAAGACACAACATACATAAGGCAGTGAGAAAATGTTTTAGAGGTGACACATATTTGTGGCATATTCTAACACAATAACAGCATGAAGCTCATTTTAATAGTGACGAACGTATCTCAATGTGCCTAGACTTTGTGTCTAAAATGCAGAATGGGTTCTGAAATAGCCGAGTCCTCTAAAATTGTTTTTGCTGCCTTATTAATAACAGACAAGCAAGGGATGGATATTTTTAAACCAGCCTTACACAAGGTGTTAAACTAGGATAATTTTTGCTGCTTTGTTGCTAATAATGGAGAGGCTTTTGTCACAGATTGCTTTAATAGTATGCTAGAAACCAAGATGTGGAAATGTTACAAAGCACACAGTTACCATTTGCTACATCAATGTGTTATTGGTATGTAACCACAGCTTCCACAGCACTGTCAGAGTCAGACCTGTGAATGTGAAACAACTCCAGCCTCTGCAAGGATTTGGAAAACGATGTCTTGGAATTGGTGTAGAATTAGAGTAAATGTGCCTCCACTCAGAATGGATGACCATGTGAGAGTGTCTAGCACAAATGAAAGATTTAGCAGTGGTGATGTGCAAATGTCCACAGATAGTAACTGAAACTATAAGAATGGGTCAGACACCCATGCACTGCTTAACAGACCACAGCCACCAAGCTATCAAGGAGATATTTTATTCTAATGAACATTAAGAAATTAACATCACAGAGGACACAGTCTATCAGTAAAAAGACAAAGGGGGAAGAAACAGCTGTTTGTAACAACAAACAGGTGTTGCTGGCCCTAGAAATTTAACAGCTGGATAAAAGCCTCACAAGTCCATGATATATAGCTGTTGAAGCCAGAGTGGGAGAAAAATAGAGGATGGTAAACTGTGGTTTTCACATCATGTTCCTCAACAATGCTAGCACCAGATTTTCCCCAGAAAACACCAATTTGAACTTTACCAAGCAGCTGTTCAAAGCTGCTGGAATCTGTCAGGCCAGTGGGAGGATGGGCTTTGCAGAAAGACAATACACAGACAGCTGGATTAATATTAATAATGCTGCTGAGTAAGACATAGCAGCATTATTCTTTGTGGCAAGTCCATTATCCCTCCATGTGCATATTGCTGGAATGTGTAAACATTTACTAGTTCTGACAACAGAGCTTTAACTGTTGACCAGACATAGGCCTGGTCATCAGTCCCGCAATTAGGAAAACAAAGAATAAACTAGATGAAAATTCTTGTACTCTTTGTGCAGCTGAGAAATCAGCAATTTTGGGGGAACCTTCTCCAGGGGTTGCCAGTGACAGTTTCCCTAGTAAGCAGACATGCCTGAAAGGTTTATCTCAATCTATCACTACAAAAAAGCCTTGTTGTGCACCAGCTGGTTAGAGATTTATTGGCCCCATTATCATGTCATGTTCTGGCAATTAGTAGCAGAAGTGAGATCATTACAGCAACACAGTGCAAGCTGCATTATGTACCAATGAATCAACCACATATTCATACAGGCAGCACTGAAATAAATACAAATGAAAACAAGTACATCCTACTTTGCAGTTGAAAAGTAGTTTTGAAGTTGCATTTGCCTCCCAGGAAGGTTCTGATATTTTAAGAAGTCACGTCATCACATAGTAAGGAAAAAGGAGTAAAGACAGTAGTAAATAAATTAAAAGAATACCTCCTTCTACATTAATTATTAAAGAAGCCAAGTGGAGTAGAATGTATTTTCTACACCCTCTTTTCAAAAGCTGTATCATTTTTCTAAAGGAGATTGGAAATTATTAAGCCACACATTAAAACTGTGGCTGAAAACATGGCCAAAGATGTGATCAGATGTGTCTCCCAGGCTGTTTTGTGGCAAAAAGTTGCAGAAACTGCCAAAGCAGGAGGTCTCAGGGTTTATTGTGAGATATATCACAGCCCTGAAGGGACAGCCTTCCTCAAATCCTTAAAAGGAAAAGGATGGGTAGTGGCAGGCTGCATTCCAGCCACAACAAAAAGTAAAAGTAACAAACCTTACTGACCAGTGGAAAGGAAACAAATCTGAAGGAAGACTGCCTATTCTATCACTAGAAAAGAACAAATATTTTAATGAGGCTGGTTTTTGTTCATGGCTGTTCAGGTTAATCTACCAAACCCACACCGGATTTGTTCAAAGTGGCCCTAGTGCAGACGAGTATCAAGAGCTTGTCATTGAGATGACATTACTTTCAGCTATAACACAATTTGTGCTCCTGGGCTTGAATGGGAAAGATAGGTCTGAACAACCATAATGGATCTTTTCTGGAAAATTGGAGAGTGAGTCTGATGAATTACTTTTTGGTATTTACTTTCAGCCAGATGGATGTTACATTAGGATAAATTGAGTTTGTAACATGAAGCCTGTAAGGTGTAGATGACGTAGAAGTTGCCTTCAGGAGTTCATCTTCTGTCCTAACAGCAGACGTGTTCACTGCTGCATCAGGTTCAGGAGAGCCATTCACACTAGAGAGCCCTTTTGGTAAGTGTAATCCCCTGTCCTCGTCATGTTGCACAGTTTGGTTTTGTTACAGAAACTGCAACCCATTAATCTGGTCTTTTGGAGAAAACCCATTGGGAGCTTTTCCTGCTGCCCTTACATATGTTAATTGTACAGTTACATTTTTGTTCAGGTTCTCCATTTTAGTAGGCCATGTAGCCTGATTCTTGTAACACAGCACAGAGTCTAAAGACTCTGCAAGTAATGGTGACCTGGTTGGCTTTTGTCAGTCTTGTTAACTGGTGATCCTGTAACTATCTTTTCTTATTTTTTATTTATTTTTCTGTCATATTGAAACTTTGTTGATTTCAGTACGTGTTATTAAGCAAAATTTTCTACAAAACTCTTGTTATTATCATAGAATCATAGAATGGTAGGGATTGCAAGGGACCTTTAGAGATCATCTGGTCCAACCCCTTGCAGAAGCANTTGTAAACATTAATAAGATCGCCCTTCAGTATCTTCTTCTTCCGGCCTAAACAGCCCCAGATGCCGCAGCCTTTCCTTGTATGAAAGATGTTCCAGTCCCCTGATCATCGTGGTGGCCCTGCGCTGGACTCTCTCCAGAAGTTCTCTGTCTCTCTTGAGCTGAGGAGCCCAGAACTGAGCACAGAATTATAAATTCATTTTTATATATAAAAAGAAGCATATGTATGCATACTTATACACTCCTTTCTGTATTTATTTATAGAGATATTTACATGGCTATATGTTATATTTATCAGGAATATATGAGGGACCAGGAGAGTCTTCCAGGTGACCATGAAGGTGGGGTTCCAGCTGCCAAAGAGTCATAAGATGTACTGAGATCTGAAAGATTGTACCATTAACAAAATGACTGCTGCGACAAAGTGTCAGCCCTGTGCTGGGCAGATGGAAGATGATCTGGTATCACTATACTTCTGGTTTGACCTGCCAGCCAATGCCAGAAAGTGCTAATATCAGCTGGGTTACAGTCATGTCAAAACAGTGGCCTCACATGGGCACGATTATGTGGTTTGGGGAGGACTGACCTAGTTGGGAGGTAATAAGGCCCTCATTTGACAGGAAAATCAGGGCCTTCTGAGGCAGAGGGGCTGGACTTGCATCAGGAGAGGACATGCATGGAACTTGCCTTGTACTATCTTGTGTGAAATTGACATGACCCTTTCTAGAATCTAAAAGACAACAGGGGAAAAGGGACACAAAGTCATCTCTTGAAACAACAGAATACACAGTCAGCAGTTTCTGTAGTGTGTTGGCAATTATTACTTCGGTGCATCTGTTGTGTAAAAGTTTTTAACGTTTGAATGTGCTTACTCAGGGGAAGGAAAAATAATTGTAACAAGGATAATTTAATATAGAAGATGTGATTTAAGGAGAGTGAATAACAGCATTTGTGATCATTGTGCAGATTGCTTTTAATCATCCATTCTCGGGCAATTAAGGGCTTAGGGCTACCAAAATGGGAACAGGAACATCTCTAGTGTGAGGAAAGACTGAGAAACCTGGGTCTGTTTAGCCTGGAGAAAACTGAGATGGGACCTTATCAACACTTATGAATACCTAAAGGGTGAGTGTTGAGAGGATGGAGTCAGTCTTTTCTGTAGCACCCATTGACAGGAAAAGGGGTAACGGGCAGACACTGGAACACAGGAAGTTCCACCTGTGAGAAGAAACTTTTTTGCTGTTCAGGTGAAGGAGCCCACAGTATGGAGTCTCCTTCTCTGAAGGTTTTCGAAAGTGCTACTCTTAAACATGGATACTATATTGCACACACACAGGAAAGAGGTAAAAAGATAGTTTTGCATAAATAAAGGTTACAATGGTACACAAGAGGATCTGAGGTCAGTAATTTACTCTTACTGTGCAAAAAGTAAATATCATGTCAGGACTTACAAACAGCATATATGGTTTGAGTTGTGCAAACTGTTTCTTTTATTCCTTTGAGTACTTTCAAGGCTTCAAACTAAGATTTGTTGTCTTTCTGAGGCACAGTGCTTAAAGGTAGGCAGTCTGCAGGAAAGACAAAAATTTAGAGATCTGGAGAATGTGACATGAGAAAAAGGACCATGACTGATGAATCTAAATAAGCAAAGACAAGGGTGGTATATCTGAAGTATGTCTTTTTTAGCTTTGCAGAGAGACATGAGTAGTCTGTTGTTTTGTTGGTTTTAGACCTCAACAGAAGTATCTGGATTAAGCTGCAGCAAGGAAGATACAGATCAGATATTAAGAACATTTTAATGATAGAGACAGTAAAGCAGTAGCCTACATTGCCTAAAGATACTGTGAGTTCCCTTAATTGGAAATTTTTAAGAACAAATTAAGGAAAACTCAGGAACTAAGTTGACATTGTTAACCCCTCCTTGGAGCACTTAGATGATCTAGATAAACTGCTGAGACCTCTTCTAGTCTACAATTTGTTTAGAAACAAAAATTATCAGGTTTCACATTCTTTGAAAGAGGAACTGTATCTTTTGTATTTGTACAGTGCACAGCAAAGCAATCCAAGGATAGCAACTACAGTCATTGTAGAAACTGTATAGCAATAATGATATCTAATCAGCGTTTTGTGTTGACATCCCTTTTTTTCTATTGTAGCTAGCAACAGGACAAGGGGTAATGGGATGAAGCTGGAACAACAAAAAGTTCCATTTCAACATAAGAAAAAACTATTTCACTGTTGAGGTGAGGGAGCCCTGGCACAGGCTGCCCAGGGAGGGTGTGGAATCTCCTTCCTTGGAGGTCTTCAAAACCCACCTGGACGTGTTCCTTTGTGACCTGAACTAGGTGGACCTGCTTCTGCAGGAGAGTTGGACCAGATGATCTCTAAAGGACCCTTCCAACCCTACCATTCTATGATTCTATGAACTGTAAAACAGGAAGTCACTGTATTGTCAGTAATGTCATGAGTTAATCATGTCTGACTGCTGAGTTCTCACTCAGCCACTCTATCACTCCATCTCCTCAACTGGACAGAGAAGCGAAAATATGACAAAAGGCTTATGAATCAAGTTAAGAGCAGAGAGATCACTCAGCAATTACCATCACAGGCAAAACAAACTCATTTATTGCCTATTAACACCAGGGTACGATGATGAGAAATAAGAACAAATCTAAAAACACCTTCTTTCTATCTTTCCCTCCTTCTCAGGCTTAACTTCACTCACAGTTTCTCTATGTCCTTCCACTGAGTGGCACAGAGTGATGGGATATGGGAGTTGTGGCCCGTTGGTCATGCATTGTCTCTACTGCTGCTTTCTCCTCACACTCTCCCTCTGCTCCAGCATGGCATCCTACCCATGGCAGACAGTCCTCCATGAACTTCTCCAACTTCTGTCCCTCCCAGAGTCTGTGGTTCTTCACAAACTGCTCCAGCACGGGTCTCTTCCACAGGGTGCAGTCTTTCAGGAACACGCTGCTCCGACATAGGTCCCACATGGGCTCAGAAGTTCTGCCAGAAAACCTGCTCCACTGTGAGCTCCACTATCCATGGAACTACAGGTCCTGCCAAAAGTTTTCTCCAGCTTGGGCTTCCCATGGGGTCGCATCTTCCTCTGGGCATCCGCCCACACCAGCATGGGGTCTTCCTCAGCCTATAGGTGGATCTCTACTTCCCCGTGGCCTCCAAGGCTGCAGGGGCAAGGCTTCACTATCGGCTGCACCACAGGCTATAGGGGAATCTGCTCTGGAGCCTGGAGCATCTCCTCTTTGCCTTCTTCACTGACCTGGCTGTCTGCAGGAGTGTTTCTCTCACATATTCTGAGTCCTTTCCCTTCAGCTGCTGTTGTGCAGCTTTTTTTTTTCCCCCTTTCTTAAATGTGTTACCCCAAAGGCGCAAGCACCATTGCTGACGGGCTCGGCCTTGGCTAGCGAGCAGCCCATCTTGGAGCCAGCTGGCATTGGCTCTGTTGGACATGGGGGAAGCTTCTGGAAGCTTCTGACAGAGTCCATCCCTGTAGCTTCCCTGCTACCGAAACCTTGCCATGTAAACCCAGTGCAACTGTGTTTTAGAATAACTTGTCATCATTCAAATGACACTGATTAATTTCAATTTCATTGAAAACTGTGGCAGTGATTGATACTGATAAAAATCATGTTTTGATGTGATTTATAGTAGAAATCGGCCATGATCGGCTCTAATTTATCATTTTAATATGAATGTGTCAATATAGTCACAAACATAATTTAAGTCAAGAATGATTGTTGTCCATAGCATATTTGCAAGGCCTTTGGATTTTGTTTTCTTTCAGAGAACTGAGCAAGAGATACTCAGATAGCTAATAATACTGCATGCCATTGAACTCAGGGGACTCTTGAATATCTGTTTTCCTCTGCCTCAGTTGCCATATAATCATAAAACATGTAGCAGATATTCAGACAGCTATTGCTGTTCAGCTTCTTGATAAAGGGGAATGCTTCCTAAATCTGTGATGCCAAATTTGTGGTGATATATTCATTGAAATTATTCATTTTGTACTTTTTTAGACTATTTCACTGGTAAGAATGGATTTATATTAACAGTGCAGCATTTACATGCCACTGGATGGTGTTTATTGTCGACTTAGTCTAGGAGAAATGATGGGCTATGACAAGGCTAACAAATGGTTTGTCCTAAAAAACTAAAAACTAAACATTTTACAAGCTGAAGAAGTTTAGCAAAGACACTTCAAGCAGCAGATGGAAGTGGGAGGCTATTTACAGAACACATTAATGTTGCACAACATTTTTTGGAAGAAAATGTGGAAAAGAGTATTTCATTAACTAAAACAGTAAGGGGATTTCTCTTATGTTACACAATGCTAAAAAGCAGAATATATTAGCCCCTGTGGAGAATAGCCTCTGTGGAGGATGGCATTAATGTAGTGGTACTAATTTAAATGCTCAAGCTAATTGACTCACAATTAGCTTGATTATCTGTGGATGGCACTGATACTGACAGGTAGACAAATTCTTTTGTGTTTCAGATAAAAGAAGTCAGAATATGATTTCACAACACTGTGATTTTGCAACAACCCTCACAAATCTGGGGTGATTTCACAACAATGCTCACAAATCAGAGGTGACCTTGTTGAGGTGAAGAGGTGCTTTATGGTTATAAGCAGGATGAGTCTTAAAAGATTCTGGTCTTTAGAAAGAGACACTCCTTAAAGCAGTGCATCACCTGACTCCATAAAGAGTTTGAAGGGGTAGTGCTATTGAATAGCATTTTAATGTTTTTGCAAACAAATTCTTAACTCAGTTACAGATGGTTTTCCTTTAAAAAAAATTCCACAGTAACTTCTTTAAATGCTTTTATAATTCTTTTAATATTAAAGTGGGATTTTTTTTTTCTGAAACAAGCTTGTGTGTTTCTTTGTCTCTTCTACACTATTATCTATTATCTTTCAGTGTAACTTCTTTCAGTCCCCTTTTCCAACCTCCTGATACATAATGGAATGTAGAAATTAATACAAAGAATATATACGAAGAAGTTTTATTTGCTGAAACACAAATGTTCTGTGAGAATATTTAAAAACATCTTTAAAAAGTGCAAGGGAGATTTTCTCATTATATTTTTAACCAGAAATTCTAGTTAAAGCAGTGAAGAGGCTAGGACATTCATTTTCATGGGCTTTAAGAGAGTCATCTACAGATCCTTGCTTTCAAATTTCAAGCTGAATATAGCCTTCAACTGTAGTTATCTATGCCTCAGTTGATTTATCTTCCCACTTGGATAAAAGTACTATGATGCCATTTTTCCAGTTTTAAAAGAGTCTGAATAGCTACTGCAGAATTGTTTAACCTGCCATTGCCAGTTAACTAGTGTTAATATTTAGTAGTTATTAAAAAAATGAGATAATTTTATTTCTTATGTCAGTACTTTCACTCTTCATAGAGTATTAACTGTAGTATGGATCTTGGCTGTCCAGCATTGTAGATAAGTTTTTTTCTGCTGCTGGAGTATGTTTTGTCTTTTTCTCTCAGGTTCAATTAATTATTTAATAAGTGTACAAAGGGGAAGAGTTCAGGCAGGCTGAGCTGAGATATAGAAGTTGAGACTTGCCCATAACTCAGTAGTAATGGCATTGTTTGGTGTTAGAGAGATTATCTGAGAGTTCCTGGACTTTTTAAGGACTAGTCTAATCTAATCATGCATAGTCTTGATGGACACCATAAGAGAATCCTGTAAGGAGAGGTAAAGAGTGGACACACTGAATTAGCTGTGTCCAAGTTCTTTTTTGCAGGAACATCTTGTGACAGGGAGGGAGTCATGTGTGAAGGAAAAGTTAACTAATTTAGAGAAAGAAGTTTGGTTTGCTGCTGTGCTGTGGAAAATAAATTGTGATGGCCCCTGCAAATCTCAAGAAAGGCTGGATTCCAGTGTAAGGTTATTAGAAATTAGATAAGCTAGTGATGAGGCCTAGAGATGCATTAAAATCATAGTGTATTATGGAAGTAGTTGCAGCACTGTTCTGAACCTTTGAGGTGAACATAGAAAAAAAAAATAGAAAGAAGAGTTTTTTTAAATTGTATTCCAGAGGGATGTAGGAACTGCTACAGAAGAAAGCAGTCCAGAAAGCCTAGGACATGGAAATGGACATGGCTGGGAGACTTTATGCCTGAGAGAAACAGGACAGTCTAAGTCTTGGAGTGTGGAAGCTAAGACACAACCCAGGAGAGCTTTCTGGTAATCTTTATTCTGGGAAAAGATTGCTAATGCATAGTGAGGAGTGTTTTCAATTTTATTATTGTTGTGTAAGGAACAGATTGTACAAAAGGATTGTGTCAGGGCAATACAGCATTGTTGAAGGCAATTCTTCGAGGGGAAATATACCTGGACTGTGCCCAAAGAAACAGGGTCAAGGCATTCCAGGGCACCTCACATACAAGTCTTCATATAAATGGAGTAAGGCATCATCAGAACAAGATGAAATTACTAACAACAAAAAAAAAACTGGAGACCACTCTTTCACCAAAGCCAGAAGCTCTGTAGCTGAGACACCCACTGTAGCACAGAAGTCTAGAATTCAACTTCTTCACCTGCATCAAGGAACAGAAGTTCTTCAGCCTGTATTTTCTATCATCTGCTATTGTGCTGTCCAAATGTTTGGGAAAATGTGTTAACGGGACAAAGTAGTTATGATCTTTTTTGCCTTCAAAGCTGAATCTAGGAAAGAGCAATGAAAGCTCTATTTCAGACTGCAGCCCTGCCGAAGAATCTCACTTCTCAACATCTGTGAACACCTGTTCATCCTTGATCAGAACTCAGGACTGGGTTCCATTCCATAGTATCTCAAAACCCAGTCCTAAATACTCCAGTGCCAAAGTCTTGAAACATGGTCCGTTGCAGATTACTAGCTGGCAGGTCAATGTACAACCAAATACATCATTCAGTCACTGCTGAGCAAAAGGAAACAAAGGAGTGGTGAACACCTGGTTGCTGTTTCCTGACTCCAGTAAAAAATTCATTAGCAAGTTCAGATCAGAACTCAGGAATGCTGCAAAGCACCTGTTTTTTCCTGTTCTTGCAGTACATAATGATCAGCTGAGCAGCAGCACCATGAACTGAGTTACAAGCTAATGCCAGAAACTAGGAATAGTGGAGGAAAATATGATTATGGAGCATAGGCACTGATCTCAAGTGAAAGGGTTGTCTAGTATCTCCTTTTAACTGAAAAATATAGTTTCTTCTGGATGCAAGAGATGGAGCTGAGTTGCTCTGATGTCAATGCCTAGTACTGGAGATTTGATACAGTATGGTAACATGCATAATGGCTTTAGGATAAGTGACTTTCAGGCACCCACCACTTTCTTTATTGGGATTTGGTATGATATTTGATGTGAAATAAGAAAGAATATTAATCTTGAATGGGTGTCAATTACAGAGTATTTACTTTGTAACATTCCCTGTTATAGCAAACATAAAGAAATTCCAGCCATAAGCTTTTCTTTCCTACCCCTGTCCGATTTACTGTCGCTCCATTGGGACAGTACAGCTGTTTGTTTGGTGATAGTGTAAACTCAATCTCAGACATGACGCCATCTTTAAGCAAAATTGTAGGTTATTTTTTAGCACAAACCCTTTCTGTGGTTGCCTCACAGCCCCGTAGGCACCTGAATGAACCCAACCAAAAAACCAGGAAACTGCACTGTAGGAAGGGCCATAGTTAGGAAAGCTCCCTGTGGTTTCTATATGAGTGTACATCAGTCTGATGTGGAATTCCACCCCTAGCATTTGGAAGAGAAGTCATCATAACCTGACTTCAATCATAATGCTGTCTTCATTCTGACCATGATAATGGATAGTGCTTGACACAAACCTGAAATTTCAAGTTTCTTTGTAAAAGAAAAAACAATGGTGTTTGTACTACACATCTGTTGTAGTTTAATCTCAACCAACAATTAAGAATCATGCAGCTGCTCGCTTATCCCTGAGGAGTGAGGAGGAGAATTGAGGGGTGGGAGATAAATGAAGCTCATGAGAACTGTTTATTAACTAAAATTATATGAGCTGTAGTAACAAAAATAATAATATATAATTATGATTATAGCAATGAAAATAGAGATAAATAAAATCCAAGAAAACCAACCAAAATCAAGAGATATTCTAACAGTCTCTCTCACTGTGTCACTTTCTTTTGAAGACAGTAGATGTCCATTAGCCATGCTGACTTCTGTTTTAAAGTTGTAACTCTATGTGTTAAAATCCTATACCCCATTCAAGAGACGTGTAGATGGCAACACTTAGGGTTTAGCAGTACATATGGCAGTACTGGGTTAATGATTAAACTTGATGATCTTAAGAGTCTTTTCCAACCTATAACAATGCTGTTATTCTACATATCATACCATGCTTTAGGTATTTTCCTCTCTTCTAAACCATAAAAGGGAAAAGCTGTTATAGCGAGTTTTATGAGAATAACTTCAGACTGGTATAACTAGAATGATTGCCTCTCCCTTGCTCAAAATATCCCATCTATTTCCTAACTAATAATTTCAATCCTGCTGTACTGCCAGAATGAAATAAACACCTGTATTGTTTAATCAGCCTCTTGAATGTGGAGCAGTCAGTGTCCAATGACTGGTGGCTTGCAGCTCATTAACTCCTGTACAAAATACCTCATGGGAAAAATTAAAGAGATTAAATCAATTAATTAATGAGTTTGGTACCATTTATTAATTTCTTATTTCAGCTACTTAATTTTAACAGAGTTAGTTAAACTTACTTGTTTTTCTTTACTGATACAGTTGATAGCCTGCTAGTGCAGCACTAGTGAGAGCTAAGCTGAAGCAAGAAATCTTTTTTGTAAATCAGTGCCATGCTAAAAACAATTAAGTCAGGTTTAGTGGAACACGGGTAGATGAAAAAGTGCCTCTAGTCTCCTTAGTTCTGCTGCTTTCTTCATGGGGAACCTCACATATTTAGCTGGGTAGGAGGCTAATTTTCTGTCCACCCTGAAACACAGGTCTAGACATCCTTGTCTGCAGAATGGGTTCTTAATCAGGCAGTGCAATGCTGCTAAACTGTGGAGCAGCTTAAGAGTCAGTTCTTGGCTACTGCCCTAGCCCAAAGGCTGCATGAACATTTCAGATTACTCAGGACATGAACATGATGCTGAGCAGCAAAGTGTGCACGGCTGCCTCTGGCTTGCTGAGCATCATGTTCCATGTGGGACGGACGGTGTACGTGCCTCTCCTCTGCCTTTTGTTGCCTTGGTCCCCAGCTGTGCTGAAGAGATTTGCCTAAAGAAATCGGTCATACTTTTCTTTAGAGGATGTAGTAATGCAAACATTCTGGAACTTACAAAAGCAGATACAAAAGCAACTTACAAAGCAGATATCTTTTCATAACAGGTGTCAAATTATGTGACTTGCACCAAAGCTGTGTTGCCTAAAGTACACCACTGAAATTAAAAATATGTAGGAAAGACTCTGTGTTAGTTTTACAGTAAAGGAAAAAAACTCTGTTTTTTTTTTTTTTAGCTAGTTGGAGAATTCCACAGGCAAGGCACATGCTACAGTAAACCACGGCATGGCACCAAACAATGAAGGCAGCAGATGCACAGAAAGTGCAGTTTGTTCAGAAGTCCGGTTAAAGCTGAACATAGAGATCCTCTGGAGACATATCAAAATAATACTGATTTACAGGTGTACTTTCTGCTGGAAAAGTAGTGACTAATGTAATCTACAGTTGATCTTAAAAACTAACATGACCCTATTACAACAGACCAGAGTTTAACAAGGATAAATTTGATCAGAAGAATAAATATTTAAACACTTACATTGTCCTTTAAAAAATATA
This sequence comes from Urocolius indicus, assembly GCA_013401255.1. Lineage (NCBI taxonomy): Eukaryota > Metazoa > Chordata > Aves > Coliiformes > Coliidae > Urocolius > Urocolius indicus. Next base: position 42,876 of record WBNH01006812.1, on the reverse strand, counting down.
TTATGGTGACTCTTACAGCCAAACTCTGAAGGTTAGTCTTCTTGTGCAAGTTTTTTAGAAAAACACAATGGTAAACTATTCTGTCCTGATTATTTTTATTTGGTCTTACAACTTTCCATCAACTCTTTTCACAAGAAAAAGCTGCTTTTCTTCTGGGTGTAGATATAATTCTGAATTTTTAATAGACAAAGGGCTTTTCACAGGCTTTTTAACAGGATTCGGTACTAGAACAGTTTCATCTTGTCAATATCTTTGAGTGTTTTTCTTTGTTTCAAATATGTACTAATGTTTCTGTATGAGAATTATATCCTCTAATCCTCTCAAATCCCACAGAAAATGGACATGATCTGACAGGCAGAAGGCATTAGGTATAGATGTAGTTTTCTTGAGCTCAGTGTAAGAACACAGGCAAGCCAATTTTTTTTTTTTCCTCTGGCAGAATCAAGCATTGCTTGATCAGAATGGGTCACAAGATCTAACAGAAAATAGCAGAACTTAGATTACATCAGTTGGTTCTAAATTGCATTTTGTTAACCACTGCTAATCCAAAATGGAATAGAACCCTAAAGCTCTTCTTGACCTATAGGGACCCCTTTCCATCTCAAAGCAACCGTTGTTTGTTACAGTTCTTAAATGCTGAAGTTACATTAGTGTTGTAATGTTCAATACAATATACTTTCTTTGAAAAACATTTTCATGTTCTCTTCAGAGTTATGCTTGAAACAGCAAGTTATTAAAAATAGGTTAAAATATACACTAAATCTCCAAAGGTAATAGTGCTTTCTTAGAGATATTTTCAGAAGACCTTTGGAGGCAACAATACTGCATGTGCTTCTGCTTGAATGACTTCTGATGATGAAAGAAAGAATAATACCATTCCTGCATAACGTGGCCAAGAATTGTCATGGAAGTAAATAAGGATGAGAAGAAGGTGATCATATACGGCAGTTTAGGTCACAAAATAGCTTAGAGCCATTCATACAATGCATTAAGGGTGATTAGGTACAAAATGGTATATTGAAAGAAATGAGCAAGAAAGTTAATTTTTACAGAATGAAAATTTTGTCACTGATTATGAGAACTGCTGAAGCATCAGAGAGGATGAGCAACTTGGATACTGCCAATAGGGTGCTGTAGACTATCATGCAATATCAACAAGCTTGCCTCCATAACAGAGTAGTTTTGTTTCCAGTCCCTTTGTACACTATTGCAAAATGCATTCCTGGGTGTTCAGTAGGTTCCTACACTTCATGAATGCTGAAGAAATAGAAGTGTGCAGAAATCTGCAGTGTTTGCAGGGGAAATCAAGTCTGTGTCTTAATGTAAGAAAAATCAGGGACTCGAGTCTGATTATTCAGAAACATGACTTAATTTCTAAGTAATTGTATAAAGTCATAGGAACAGATAACCAGAAGATAAAACCAGAGAACTTAAAAGTTAATAATACTCTTTCCGTTCTGAGCCTGATTTTACTCCCAAGATAAGTTATCAGGGATAATGTCTAAATAAAGTCTTTATTGTAGGTATCCATAGTGGGTGAGCAAGGCATAAGCTGGAAATTGACACAACCTGCTTTCTATGTCAATTTACAGGGGAAAAAACACAACTTTGCACTTCAGTTGGGAGATTTGGTGTCAAAGAAGGTTTCTGAAATTGGTGGAGGCTGCTTGAGAACAGAGCCTGGTAAGATCACACTGTTACTTCTGCCCTCTTTCTGAATGACACATATGATTTGATTAAATAGATGAAATGTGTAACCTCAGATTGCAAATGGTACTATATGTTCTTATTTTTCCCTTTGTTCTTGAACTCTGTGTCTGCAAATAACTCAGAAATTACTTAAGTAATAAGAAGTAGAGTATGTGGAGCGCTGTGACAGTGCTCTGCTGCAAGTATCCCGTTAGAAACTTAACCTGTGGGCAAGACACTGTGATGTAAAATTCTTATTAGCCTAGGGTTATAGAATATTTCTGTATCATATTATTACTAAAAATGTATATAATATTTTAATTTGAGTTTTACATTCAACATTACTCCAAGAAGAGTAATTTCCAGCATTTTAAATGAAATACTGTATCTGCCTCACAGTGTAAGTATTGGAATAAATAACCTCCATGTTAGTAAATATCCACCAAGCTTTGTGTTTAATGAAATAAAACACATAGTTGAAGGGAAAGTCTTCAGAGGAAATGTTTGAAAAACACTTCAGGCTATATTAAGAAGCAGATTTAGGATCAAGTCAGCTTAAAAAGCGTATTTGCAAGTCGATTTTATTTACTATAATGAAACACCCTCTGGCTTTGAACTAAACCTGTTATTTCACTGGAGATTTTTGTCTTTCAGCTAGTCATAGTGCTACATCTATGTATGTGGGTAATGTCTTTTCAAGTATTTTCCTCAGGTTTACAGAATGAAGTCAGACAAGGAAACCTAGAAAGGACATCTGAAAACTTTTTATTTCTTTAGAAACTTATATCACCAGAAGGAAGTAGGGGCTTTTTACAATATTTTTTTTCTCAAAATAGCTGTGTGTGTTTACTTGGTATTTTCATTTTTGTGTAAATGTATGCTTCTTTGTGGGTTTTGTGAGAATTTTATTCCTTGAATAGAAGAAACAAATGTGAGTTTATAATTTGAAACTGCATATGTGAGAAATAAGATAATTCAGTTTAAAAAACCACATTTGCTTTTAAAACTGCTGAACATTTTTTAAGCAACTGGAATGATGAATTGACAAACATCTGGGCTAAAGCCAATCTTTGTAAGACAATAACAGAATATCATTTTAAAGAGCCGAGAACCACAAAACCAAGGGTGTTTTAGACACAGTGACAGAAAGCCAGGCTGCTAATGAAAACCATACTGCTTACAGATCTAAGAACAGTGCCCCAAATTACTAACACACAGCAGTACACAGAATCGGGTTTCAACATTGTTCTTAATTTCATAAACTCGACTTCGGTGGATGCTAAGCTTTTCTCTGGTATTGATCTGTACAGTTATAAATCACTTGGTAGTTTTGTTTTGTCAAGGTTTCACACAAGATTTCTTTTTACAAATGATTTGTTGAACTCCCAAGTCATCTACTAATGTTGGGGAATGGAGAATCTCCATCACATAGCTGCATGGAGGCGATATAAGAAAGCAGAGCAGTAACTATAAACCCTGTTCATTCTTGGGTGTTACAAGACGACTCAAGAATGTTGTGGATATAGAATCTATATTAAAAGGGAGATTGGCAGAAAAAGATGCAGGCAGCTGTGCCTTGGTGAGAGTAATTTAGAAAGTATGCAGATTTCTAGAACAGTTCTTTTAAGGTAAAGACAAATACTCAAATAAAGGGAGAGCAGAGTGAGATGCTGAAGTGTTTTGAGCTAGCCTAATCTGATACGTAAAAGGACAGTAAATCTCGTCTAACTTCAGTAAAGCATATCTTGTATTGGCTCATAAAAATATGGGATTGAAAAGTGGGATTCAGAAAAGGATTTGTAGGATTTCAGTAGGTAAGATAGCAATGTGTTCTTGTAAAGAAGAAGGTTAGATATGAAATTCCTTGGGGTGAGTGTTGCATCTGAATCTTTAATACTTTTTTTCCCAGTTATGCAAAGTGCACTCTCAATATCGAAGTGCTATATGTGAAGAACTATGTGACCTTGAGAACTACAGTAATGTAAACAGGATGAAATTCTGTTGTACAAAATGCAAATTCAGTAGAATGGAATGCAAGGACTGAGGGTAGACTAATAACAAAAATTAGTGTTTGAGGCAGAAGCTCATTAGTTGGAAACACAAGCAAATTAATTTGGTAAGTACAATCCTAGGAGCTTTGGCCTGCCTTAGATGAACTATTTCTAGAAGAATTAGAGTGACTGAGAATGATGTTATGCAAAGTTCCAGTGAACACATAAAAATAATTTCTGAAGTTCTACTCATTCATATTCAACAAACATGAATTAAAATTGGAGCAGATGCGAGGAGAGGCTCTATTCTTACTATTCTAGTAGTCTTTCTTGCAAGAAGATCTTAGAATCATAGAATCATAGAACGGTAGGGTTGGAAGGGACCCTTAGAGATCATCTGGTCCAACCCTCCTGCAGAAGCAGGTTCACCTAGATCAGGTCGCACAGGAACATGTCCAGGTGGGTTTTGAAGACCTCCAAGGAAGGAGACTCCACACACTCCCTAGGCAGCCTGTGCCAGGGCTTCCTCACCCTCACAATAAAATAGTTTTTTCTTATATTTAAATGGAATGTTTTGTGTCCCAGCTTTGTACCCTTTGTCCTGTTGCTAGATACAATAGAAAAAAGGGATGCCCCAGCCTCCTGACATTCACCAGTTATATACTTATAAATATTAATGAGATTACCTCTCATTCTCCTCTTCTCTAGACTAAACAGCCCCAGTTCCCACAGCCTTTCCTCATATGAAAGATGTTCCATTCCACTGATCATCTGGTGGCCCTGCAATGGACTCTCTCCAGCAGTTCCTTGTCCCTCTTGATAATCAGATTACCCTAGCAAAAAGTCTGAGAAGGGATAAAATCATAAAATGGTTTGGGTTGAAATGGACCTTTGAATATCATCAAGTTTCAACTCTCCCCTTGCCATATCAAAGCCACATCCAACTGAGAGAGCATATTGTGTTGCTCCCTACAATGGAGGAAAAGTACAACAGGGAGGCTCTAACACTGAGAACAGAGAGGAAACAAAAATGCAAAACTCTGAACTGTCCAAGCTCCAACCAGAAGTTATAAAATAGAGAATAAACCTTAGTGGTAAATTGGAAGATTACTCTCCGTTAAAGCAATTAAAGGCTGGATCACCTCCCACTAAAAACAACCAGAGCCAAACAAGTAGCCACTTTTGAAACGTATCTTGATTAGTTCACTAACAGACTTGTGCAATACAGTTATTCATAATAGCACATGATAGAATCAGGTGGTTTCTTCCAAACTCTGCTCCCAGTTGTTACATCTGTGAAGGTGGATCTGTAGAAAAGTCTGTGGATAACAGATCAATGGTTTATGGTAGATCTACCTTAACTCAAAAATTGTTTTTTAAAGACTGAACCGTGACACTAGTCTCAGCTCTTTGGAATTGTCTGGTTTAGCTGTTATTTTGGTTGCCTGCAGCACACATTTTCATTGCAGGTCTAGGCAGTGGTCAGAGCTGGTTCACATATTCAGGGGTATTAGATTTTCTCACCCTTGAGCTTTTGACATACTCATGAAGAATATGAAAAGCTTACATCTTTGTGAAGCTAAGGTGCAGCATATGGTGGGAAGGAAGTACTTTATGACAGCCGAGGAGGCCATGATCCCCTCAGGCACTATGGTTAGGATTGTTGGGCAGTACCAGCAGGACAGGTCTGTCTACTATTCCCAGAGCTTTCCTAACTGTCTTTCCCAATGTGTGCAGGTGAAGGGAGTTCCTTGGGAAAAAGGTAGGTGTAAAAGGAAAACACAAAGGGATATAATCCCACTTTTCAGGTGCCTCTTCAGAATTGTTATTACACATGTTTGTGCACTGAGTCGGTAGAGATGAGGCAGGTTCGGGATCAGGACAGGAGCTCAAGCTGAAGGCTTAGGATCAGTATCCAGATCAGTGGCAGGCCTGGCTCAGCACAGGCATGGCTGCTGCACTGCTCCAGCATATCTCGAGTGGGAGCCAAGTATGAAGCCCTCAGCTTAAAATCCATTGCAGAGTGAAATGCAGGACAGTGCCCACTGAGCCTTCTCAGTAGAGCTTTCTGGAAGAACTATCTTCAAAGGTAGACACTTGCACTGTTATTGAAACTGACTCCGAGACTGGCAACCAAACCCCTAGACAGAGGAGAGGTAGAAGGGGCATATTCAGAGCTCTGATAGCTTTATGAGAACATGCATTGGCTCAGGGATAGAACTATAGTGAAATAATAAACATTTTAATTGGGAGTGGGGAGAGAGTGTGTAAGATTTTTTATCTTCCAGTGCCTACAATGTCTGATTTTTATGTTCTCTGTAGTGTAGAGATTGAATGAAATAGTACAACGCTATAAACACCATTTGCTTTCTCCAGAACACGAATATGGTATGTTTGGAGAAGGATAAACATTTTCTTATAGTTGGACTTACCCAATTTATAGGGAACATAGCATTATTTATAATATCTCCTTTCACACACAATAAATGGAAGATTCCCATAGATGAGCTAAGTTGTAAGTTCATAGCAGAAAGTCTTGCGCTGTGCTTTGTATCAGCTATGAGTGGGAATGAGCTATAGGATCCTGGATCTTCCCTTTCACATATTCATGAACCAACCATAAACACAAAAGGACTTACAGCAGTCTATATGGAACTGTGGTTCTGATTCAGACTCATACAGCCTTTAAAAAATCGTATGTGAAAAACAAGAAAATATATATCCTCAGTAAATTATCATTCTGTCTGTATAGGACAATGACAAGGTTAATGAATGCCAAATAATTTATGATATTTAAAGAAAAAATCTCTTCTAAAACCAGCTTACATTTAAAATGTTCTAGCCTTACAAAAAGAATGTATTTGTCATCATAACACAGTGCAATTATTCTCTTGAGTAAATTGAAATAATATATTTGGTCTTTTGAAATGTCTTTGGGTGATCAGAGCTGTCTGATGACTTAATTTTATAAAACATTTTTTTAAACTTATTCTGCTTTAACATATTTAAACTGTATTTGAACGCCATTACATAAGAGCAATGATTTAAAATCCCACTACTATCACTTGGTAAATAGTTACGTGGCTGTCCATCCGCAGTCTTGACTAGTCTTACAGAATATCGCTGTTATAATTCTTCCTTCATGCTGCCTGCTGTCCTGAGTTCAGTAAGATTGTTTGCAGAAAAATGTTCTGTTCCAGTATCCTGCAAGTCAGTTAGATTGTGCTGTGAGAATAATAAGGTTCTACTTGTGTCATTCTTAGCAGTCTACATGTGTAGGTGGTAGTCCTTTTTCGCTACAGAAAACAGATAAACACAAATAGAATCAAAATATGTCCGTAAGGACAAAATATTCTGGAGATTTCCTATTTTTTTTAAAATTTACAACACACGCATCTCTTTTAAAAATTATATGTAAGTAAAAATAATACGGTATATAACCTGTGCTTGGTATATAACCTACTCCTTCTATTTGTTAACAAATATGGTGGGTTCCAAAGTCTCCAGGCCAGGGCTTCTGTATGCCTCTCTCTGCTGCCTGACCTCCCAGTGTTGATGTTGGTGGTTGATGGTTATTGAAAGAACTGCTTCATCATTTGGGATCTAAGCTGTTTAGAAGTATTTAGGTGTCTCCAGAGTTCATCAGCTCTGTCCAAACAGGATGAGTGCCCTTAGGCATGTCATTGTTTAACCACAGCCAGCAGCTAAGCACCACACAACCATTCACTCTCTCCCTCACAGAGGGATGGGGGAGAGAATTGGAAAAGTGAGAAAACTAGTCTGTTGAGATTAAGATTGTTTACCAAGTAAAACAAAAGCTGTCCTAGAATCTCTCATTACTGCTAGAAAAATCCACCTAGCACTTGCCTTCCTTTTACTAGATGTGCTTCATAGTCTCAGCACATAAGCCTATCGTATAAGGTTCCCTATATACTGCTTTAAGTATCCATGTTTGATTCTGTTTTGTCAGCTTGCTGTCAACAAGCTGGATACCTGTGAACTGGAAAAGGGAAAGATGTAGGCTGGCTGAACACAAAATCAGGCATTCTCCATACTTCTGTGGCTCTGACAGTAATGCTCAGCAGTGCAAAAATTCTTCCGTCTCCATTTCAAGGAGAATGCACCTGAACTGTAGATTGTTGTCACAACTGAAGTCACACTAGTATCTGCAAATAGACATCATTCTTCAGGTGTTGGACTATTGGTAATGGGACAGTAATATCAGCATCTGGAAGGTTCTTCTGGGTCTCATTTCATGAATTCAGAATTAGCTATTCCTGTCTTTTCAGAGCTGTTCCTGGGTGTCTATACTGATCCAGAAGTGGGTGGGCATCGTTTGGCCACAATGCACTTGTTAAATATTTGGGACTGTCTTGCTGTTGGCAAGCTCTATCCCTGTAACTGTTGCTGTAGCAAATATGCTTAAGGCCATCCACTAACTATTCTTTGCTTTGGTCATTGCTGTACTGACATCACTGCTGCTTTCTATGGAGGAAACATGACCAGCTGGTCCAGAAGTTTTGTTGAGAAATGTGTAACTTTAGCTGCTCTCTGGGGAAATTCTGAAAACATTACATCATACTCTGGTAACTTCCAAGCTACTCTAAGCAATTAATGTTCAGCTTTATTAGATACTTCATGAGCCAATGTGATTCACTTGTTTCAGGAATTCAGAGTCTACCTGTAGGCTGTGATGTTAACTTGTTCCCATTTAGAGATTCAGAATGTCCTAACCTAGATTCTTACTGCTTATGCTTAACCTTGCTGTCATATGGTATGCTCCTCTATTCTAATGACAGCTACTTGTCACGTATCTACTGGGTGCGTTATCGGGTGTTTTAAGGCCAAATAGTATTGTATATATAATCACAGAGTCACAGAATCTTAAGGAAGGGACTTGGAAAGATCATCTAGTCCACTCCCCTGCCAGAGCAGGACCACCTAGAATAGGTCACACAGGAACTCATCCAGCTGGATTTTTAATGTCTTCAGAGAAGGAGACTTAACAACCCATCTGAGCAGCCTGTTCCAGTGCTCCCTCACCCTCACCGAGAAGAAATTCTTCCTTCTATTTCTTTGGAAGTTGTTATGTTCCAGCTTGTACCTGTTGCCCCTTGTCCTATCATTGGCCATCACTGAGAACAGCCTGGTGCCATCCTCCTGACAAGCCTTTACATATTTGTAAACATTAATGAGGTCACCCCTCAGTCTCCTCTTCTCCAAGCTGAAGAGCCTCAGCTCCCTCAGCCTTTCATCATAAGGGAGATGGTCCGCTCCTTTCATCATCTCTGTGGCCCTGTACTAAACACTAAGGAAATTATCATAAGTTTTGCCTTTTATTTTACCTGGTGTTGGACTTCCTCTTCATTCCGGTGTTTTCATAGCTACAGAGAGCAAAGAGCTTCAAACAGCCAGGCAGAACAGACTTTGCTGACATTAGAGATGTTAGTGGACATAGTGGGTGCAAGTTTCAAGGTGTTGCCATCAGACGGCTGTGGGGGTGGTGTATCAGGAGCTTCCCTGTGATGGACATAGCTGGTTCCAGCTGGCTCCACCACAGACACACCATAGGACACAACTGAGCCCATCAACAAAGCTGGTGACACCTCTGTGAAATATTTAAGAAAGAGGAAAACATTGCATAGAAATGTCAGGAGTGAAGAAAAAAAGTGGTCAGTATGACAGTATGAGCACCAGGGTCAGAGAAGAAGGAAGGAGGTGCTCGAGGTGTCAGAGCAGGTATTACCTTGCAGCTGATGGAACAGACCACGGTGGGGCAGATACACTGCAGCACACATACTGGAGCAACTTGACATTCCTGTGGAGAAGCCCACACAGGAGCAAGTTTCTTTGGAGGACCCACACAGGAGCACATTTGTTCCTGAAGGACTGCAGCCTGTGAAGAGAACCCACACTAGGGCAGTTCTTGAGACTGCTTTCCAAGGGGAGAACCCATGCTGGTGTAGGGGAGTAGTAGGGGGGAAAGGGGTGATGAGGAAGGAGTGATAGAGATGAACTAGTACATACTGAGCATAATTTCCCACTCTCCCAGACCACTTTGGTGGTGTGGAATGGAGGAGTCAGGAGTGAAGCATAGCCTAGGAATAAGGAATGTGGGAGAAGCTTTTGTTTTAATTTTGTCTTTACTTCTTCTCCAAATCTGCTTAACTGGCAATTAATTAAATTAGTTTACCCCAGGCTGAATCTGTTTAGCCTGAGATGCTAATTGGCAGGTGATATCCTTGTCTTTATCTCAGCCTACAAGGTTTTTTCATCTTACCTTTGACTCATGTCTTGTGGAAGGGGAAGATAAGAGTAGCTGGGTGGGTGTTTGGCAGCTGACCAAGGTCAACCCACCACAGTAAAAAAAAAAAAAAAAAAAAAAAAGAAAGAAATCAAAAAAGGGCTTTGTCCAGGGTTTTATTTCAGCTTTTATGACAGGCAAGAAGACTTGCTTGGGTTTGACACTCATGCTTAGTTAACCTTAATTTGTGTATGGGCTCATAAAATTCCCTCTGCCCAAGGTGTAGTCTAGTGGGGCATATAGGGAATAATTTAGCTGTACCTGAATGAGACTTTGCCTCCAATAATTTATGACATCATGGTTATTCCTCTTGTGTTTTTTTTCCTCTAAGTCTTTTTTATTGCTGCCCAGACTTTTCCTGCTTGTGTTTTGCTTTTCTGACAAGAGTAAATGAACAGTTTCTATAAAAACTGACACTCAGTAGAGACCCAAGAATGACATTTGTATTTTCCCTTTATCGGTGCTTGAGTTGTATAACCGAGGTCTGTTGCACCGTACCTTCTTCCTGTCCAATTTCCAGATATGCAATTGGTGCTGTCCTATCTTCTATAAGACACTGCAGGCTCACCTTAATTCAGCTTTTGATGCCCTCAACCAAAGCCAAACTTATTTTGTTGGGCAATATGTTTGTAGTATCTGAATGAAGATAACTCCTGCAGCTTGGAAATGCTTTACAAGAGAAGATGGGAGTGAGATTACATGGTCCTTGGCCTGTACCTGAGATAGTTTTTTGAAAGAAGAATGGGGCAAGGCTGCCAATCCTTGTTTATCTAATCAGCCTCCTCTATTTGGCCGAAGTATCTCCGACAGTGTTGCATGTATCTACTTGCTAGCACACCTGGTTTTCCCTAGTGTCTCAAAGCACATTCAGCAAGCATTGCAATGGAGATTTTGCTGTAAGAGGACAATTAGGCATGACATTGAGTTTCTGCTCTGTGTCAGGACCTTGACCTGTTCTTTGTGGCACCCTTTGGAAGTCCTTCCAGAGCAATGATCTGTCGCATCTTTGTCCTCTGCATTAGGTTGTAATGAATCAGACTCACTGGTGCTCTGCTCCTTTTTGTGGTTGGCTGAATTGTGTCAGTCAGATCCTTCCAGAAGGAAGGGGATTTCTTCGTATGTGGGTCAACTAACAGGCTGGGTGGGTGCAAATAAGCTCAACAGCATCAATATTCCTTGCCAGAAAGTGGAAGGAGTGTCCCAGCTGGATGGATTTAACTAATAATTGTATCTCATTGTTTCTGAATTGTAAACCCAGATGACTTGGTGGCTAAGAAAGATTTTGTTGGAACAGTGGTGTACAACGGTAAAAAGGATACCAACAGCTGTGTGAATAGACATTTTGCGTCTACCTTCTGAGGGTGTATCTTGTCATGGTTTAGCAAGGAGCAGCTTTTGCTTGGTAACAGGGGAAGGGAGTTGCAGTGAAGATCTGGTAAAAAGTTCTCAGACTCTTCCTTGGCTCTTGGGGACCCACCTCTGGCCTGGCTGGGCCAATCTGGCACCTCTGCGATCACTATTTAGGAACAGGAATTNGACTGGCTGAAAACCTCATTCTCTGCTCCCTGAGCCCTTCAGTGGAGCAGGAGGTAAAAACACCGGGATCAGGGCTCTGAGCCCAGGAAGAAAGGAGGGGTGGGGAGAAGGTGGTCTTAAAGGGCTGGTCGGACTCTTCATCATTGTACCGCTCTGTGTTGTTTTATTTTGGTTATATTTTGGTGTTTTATGGTTTAGTTGGTGTTGCATTAAATTATTTTCTATTTTCTTCCCAAAGTAGCCTGGTCTGTTTTGTCCTGGACCTTAGGCAGCAATTAAGCCCTCCCTGCCCTTTGACAATCCTCAGGTCTTTGGTACTTGAGGCTAATCGTGGTCTTTTGTTCCCTGATGGGCCTAAACCAGGACAATCAACAGTGTATCTTGAAGGCCCTTTTTATTTTCCTTTATCACATTACAGTGGTGGATTCATGCACTGTTAGAGACTCTGCAGTTCTTCCCGAAGTGAGGACCTCCAACATTTCTTCCTCCCTCCTCCTTTTCCAGTTGTCCTGTCCTGAGATTTGTGATAATCATAGTACCTTCCCTTTGCCTCAAACTTGTGTCCAGTCCATTTGTGACAAGTAAGCAGTGATGTCCATGTGGTATTTCAAAACCTTGATCCTTACGTGCACAAACATCTTAAATAAAATGAAGAGGTGAGGTAGTCCCCATGGATTCGTGTTGCCTTTGCATCCAGGCCTGAAATGATGTGTGACAGCATATTGTCCATTGTGCAGGAGGATCTGTTGACATGTACCTTTTAAATACTTGTATGTATTAATGAAATCTTCCCGCAGGATGCTGTGGAACATGTATTAACCTCTGGGCACTCAAAAGGTTTCACTATTTGGTCCTCTCAGACAGTGTCTTGAACATGCAGAAACTTTGACTTGCGAATGTGACTGCCAGAAACCCTCTGGTACTTCAGATGTAGAAAAAGACTGGGCATCCTCCATTGCTTACAGAATTTCTCTTCTTGCTGGCAGTACAAATTGTTCCTTTTTACATAATTATGAAACTCTTTTGTGTTTATACATAAGCAAAGAATTATATTCTTTTAGACAATGAGCAGCAGGCCTATCCACTCTATAGATTGGTTTACTGCTCTTCTTTTTTCTTCTCTTTTTTCTTAAATCAAAACCTTATCCAGTCCCTCTGTAAGCTTCCATTTTAGCCTGACAGACTTAGGTCATTAATCTTTCTTCTGTGGTCTGGAAAACATCCCCAGACACGTTCCCGGATGTTTTGTTCACTTTCTTATCCAAAATGTGCACCCTCTTGGTTAATCTAAAATTTTAACCCAATCATGGGAACATTTTCACAGTGTCATTATAAACTGTGTGTTTTCCAGATCACTTGCAAACTCAATGCATAAATAGCTTCACTAAATCATTAAATTAGGCAATTTGAATTTTCTCAGTTTGCTGTTTTTGTTCATCACCACCACTACCACCACACAAACACATACTGTCTTTGTTTTCATATTATTTTGTGTATCTGCAGGGAATAGGAGAGGTTATTAACTTGTATTGGTGGACCAAGACTCCTTCTAATGACGGCAAATGTATTTCCTGAGGTCTACTGGAGTAAGGCCAGATCCCCCTTTTTGAGAACCTCTCAAGCCTTCATTCAAACAGTTGCTGTTTTGCCATGTGCAAAAGATTTCTGCATGCTCTGGTGTGGGCCACTAACAGTCACATCTTAGAAATCTGAAGTAAAAAGTCTAGGTTGTCGATCATCTACATCAGTGTTCTGGCGACCGGACACAGAGGAATGCTGACATGGTGTGTTAAACAAGGAAGACTCTTTACTTTTTAAGTACTTAAATCTTATTTGTGTTGCTTGTTACTTTGATTTACTTCCCTGGACCTTCAGAACAGTGGAAACTATTCTAGAATATTTTAAGATGTCCTCATCTCCTCCATCACGGCAAATGTTCTTGGTTAATAGCATTTAGAAAACTGTACATTCCAAGAAAAGTGTAAATGATATATGACATGCTAGTCCATCTTTTTGGTTACTGTAACAACATCACATTAGTCTGGTCCAGAAACTGTCTTTTTTTTAAAGCATGGTTTACACATTATGAAGAATATTAGAAACAAATGCTAAAACAGATAATTGACTATATAAGCAGTTTCAGCAGAAGAATGTGCATGAGAAAGCATTACGTTGATTTGGTTTAGAACCGAATTTTTATGTTAAGCTCTATACATAAATCTTTCAAATTTCCATCATCTCTTCATTTCCCATGCAAGTACATACACTATGTTTTATATGCATTCAATGAGTAAAAAAAGTATGCTTCAAAGGCAGGTAAAAAGTTCTTTGTGATGACCTATGTATCTCTGTTCTGAATCTGTCATACTCAGTCATACAATATTGCTATACTTGCCATGGTCTTTTACTTTCTGTATATAATACGATGACACAGATTTCCAGAATATCAAGTTGAGAGATTATATCTGAAAATAACAGCAATCAAAACATCCTTTGTGTATTAATAACGTCGTTTCATGTATTAAGAAGCACTAGTCATGAAATTGAAAATAAAAGTTGAATGTTTAAATAAGTTCTAGATAAGGGGTGCTGTCTTTTAGCTGTGAGCAAAAAGGAAACATTTCTTATATGTGAAGCTGTGAAAATTTTTTATTAAAAAAAGAATCAAAGAACTCTTATCTAATTGTTACAGAAAAAGAAAAAAAGAATATTGTTTTAGAAAAAGTCTCAATAATAATGCCATTAAAATTATTGTGCACACAGTTCCAAGTATCTACTTATTTTTCTCTGCGTGTCCTTTTGATGCCTCTGCCTGCTAAGGTCAGCAGTGCGTCTGTCTCGAGTAGAAAGGAAGGGGAAACTGCAGCAAACTGCCAGTGCTCCAAGGCTTTCACCAAGAGCAGCAAAACGTTGATGCTGGGGTTACTTGCTCTTCTTCATGAGGAGGAACATGACATTGGTGTTCATAGTTTTTTCCTGTCCTTTAGGATACACTTTGAGCCATTTCTATAAGTTTGCTAGTGCTCTCCACCTTGCTGTGCGTTCATTGGTTGGCCAGTTTACATTACGTCCAAGTTTACTCTTCCTGTTGTGTTTTACGTATTTTAGATATTGTTCTTCATTATCTTCATTTAGCTCAGCTCAGTGCAGTGATTTTTTAACTGGCAATTGGTGAGTTGTTTGTAGCCCTTGGATTTCTAGTGTCAGTGTGGCCTCCTTTTCTTATCAACCAATGCTTGAACTCCTCTGCACTGCATCCTGTCCTTGCTCTCAAGGCTTCTGCTATCAGACTAGGTTTGCATTCCTCTACACTGTATCATTATGCCAGTATTCCAGTATTAGATATTTCATTGTATCAGAATAACCGTGTTGTTACTACCAAAACTAAAAACAGTGGGTTTACCATATAAAATAAAAAAAAAGAGAAAGGTAAAAGTAAAATTAATTAGAAAAAAATGTTTCTGCACCTAAAGAAGACCTCCAAAAAGATGCAAGCAGGCCAAGAAAAGTTCAAAGTAACCCTGACAAGCCCTCAGTCCTGTGGACTTGTGAAGTACAATCTGCAGCCTGGGGCTAGCAATGGCAATAATGTGTTCACAGGGATACAGATCAAGATATCTTTAGAGAAAGACGGACTTGAATTTGAGATACAATTTGATCCTGGACCACAGTATGACAAGCATCTAGATGCTATGATTTAAAGTATCTGTAAACAAAAAAAATCCAAAAACAAACAAACAAACAAAAAAAACCCAAAAAATACCCAAAAGGGAAATCTCACATTAAATCAGTATCTGGAAAACCTTGAACTGTCATAGATTTTTCGGTTTTCTGGTCAAGTAGATGCAACATAGCTGTGGCAAATATTAAAAGTGTTGTCATTTTTTAAATGAAATAATTTAAACTATTGCTCATTTGGTAAACCCTTACATAAGTAATCTCTCTGCAGTTAATTTTGTGAATTGTAATTTGTCAGAATGAGAAAGAGATTGATGATTTGACCATAAAAAAGAAATTTGTTCACTTGAAAAGTTGTAGAAACTCAACTCTAATTAGCAGACACTTAGAGTTTTGCTTTCAAGGAAGATCCTGAATGTGTTGATGTGGGTGCAGCCTTCACATGATTTGTTTCCTAATTTCTGAGGAATTGTTTGCTTTTCATGCATCACGTTTTCCCTCTTTCCTCTTTTTTTAAAGATATATCCTTACTACTCTAGAATTAGTCCCATTAAAGTTAGCAGAAGTGACAGTGAGATCAGAGGAATACTCTTGATCTTCTGTCAAATACTATGATTTTGGTTTTGTTAAATCATGCATGTTTTTCATGCATTCTATTTCCTAGGAAACCTGTTGAGTTTTGTGGTGGTTTCAGATTTTCTCAATTAAGCAGGAAGCTACTGCCTTGAAGCCAGGTATACAATGTATTTCTTCATCTAATACTGAATTCAGTTGGATTTCTGTGTATATGCTGGGCTGAATATGCACAATGCAGATTGAAAGAAGATATTAAAGTGTACTTGGAGTTGATACAGCAGGTAAAATAACTCAGTATTTAACTTTCAGGACTGCCTGACATATTTTTCTTACTGGTCATTGTTAGAGATAAGATAATGGCTCAGATGAGCTTTTGTCTAACCAGTTAGAGAAAGTGCAATAATTTACAAAAAAAAAAGGTACGTAATTTTTTTTTTTTTTCCTCACATAATATTCTTAGGAGGCTGGTTAAAACCAGAGTAAATTTAGTATTGCAGATTCTTTACACTTTACCAACTGCTGGTGTCAGTTCTTGATCCTACATCTCCCAACTGAAAAATAAGCTAACATAAACAAATACTAAGCTAAAAATGAGAAATAAATCAAAGCTTTACACAATAAAAGGGAAAAATTAAGACAACAAAGTCTTTTGGTTTGTAATTTGTTTTATTTTCTGATTCAAACTGGAGACCTTTTTCAGGATTCATGGAATGTTTTACTACTGAATTTGGTGTTTCACATTTAGTGTGGATCTTGACGATGTCATGGAAGGAATAATTCTGTAATTAGTCACAAGTTTCATCTTGGGTTGTGATGAAATTGAATATACATTTTCACTGTAAATATTCCTGGTGTATTTTTCCTGTTGCATCTTTAGTTGCCATTTTTATATCTCTTCTTCTTCAAGAGTGTATGATATCTGCTTTGTCACCCAACAAAAGCTCTTTGTTTCATTGATATTTAAGAAGTGGTTGTTACTTCAATTGAAGTTCAGTTACATATTATGTATAAGTAGGTCTTAGTTCATCTTATATTTATAATCTTGTTTAAATAAAACCAAAGTTAACTGGATACTGATAGAAATTTTCCAATGGTTCTAGGAAGATAAGGCATCCAACGACTTGGGTGTTTTGTTTCTTGTAGTGCCTTCTTTATTTTTAAGTAAACTTTTTTTCACTTTCAGTTGTTTTCACTTTTTTTCACTTTTTCACTTTTTTTGTTCATAGCATTTGCTCGTCTTTTTTGTTTGTGACCAAGTCACAGACTGTAGCATAAAACTTACAGGAAACATTTTGCAAATTAAAAACACCAAAAATTAGTACCTGTAATAATACCTTCCACTTTGCTGACAGAACATTTTTCAGCCCTGTGCTTTGGGCAGCAGACTTCTGTTGTGGGAAGTGCTGAATTTTTGCACTTATAGCGTGGAATTCTCTGCTGCTGAGATTCACTTTGTCACAACATTTTTATGCTGTGATCAGTCTCAGTTCTGAGTTTCAAGTGTGCATTTAACTACGTCTACTTTCTAACAGTCTTTCCTAACTTATTTTCTTGCTAGTTTTCCTCATAGCTTCCTTAATTTTATCAACTGTTTTGCCTTCAGCTTTGTGTTCATCTGCCTGGTCTTTCTTAGTCAATAGAGTATTAGAATAACCAGGACAACCTGTTCATTTCTTCTGATTCTTACATTATTCATTTGCATTATACTGGGGTGGAGCAAAGGTGTTTGCTTTACTCTAAAGGAGCTTGAATTGGTGAGAGAGATTTTAACTGAGCAGGGTTTTGGTGCTTTTGTAGAGTCATAGCAGTAAAAGAAATACTTTGTTCCCTCAATGCTGCAGAATCTATCATAAACGTACTTTACAGTGGTGGTGTACATAAATCTGAAGGCTTCTTTTCCTGGATGTATAAATCATTAACAGAGCAGTAGGTGTGGTCAGCAGTCAGCTTATGTTCAAGTAAGTACTACTTACTTTGGTCTCCGATGTGTGATTATGGCAAAGCATAAAACTAGTAAGGATTCAAATTTAGCAAGATTTCATCTCTAAATACAAAAATGACCCCTGGAATTTTACATTTTGTATGCACAGTAATTGTTCAATATATAAATACTCCTTTTCCTCACAGACAAATCCAGCTACTGAAAAGCAGCTCATGCATAGAATCTGCTTAAACTAATCTTCTTCTCCTGCTTCACCCTTTTCTCTTGAAGTCAGTCCACTCAGGCTCTTTATTTCCTTAAAGAGAATTTAAGCGGCTTGGCCTCACCCTTTAGGACTACACAATCTCACTAAAGTAACTCATACAACCCCTCCCTAACCTGTGGCTCCACTCTCCTCCTCTTTCATGCTATCACGTGTCAAGGTTATTGTTCTGTGCTTATTTTTATCAAATGCATTTAGGTCAACACAAACTTTGTTTTGACTTTTTTCTTCTTCAGTTTAAGAAAACATTTGAGGGACAATACTTGATCTTAATACTTGATCTGGCAAGGACAGACAGGGAAGGCTTGAATTTATATTCTGTGTGTTATGATGTACAGATTTACTTCTTTCACAGGAGTATTTATGGAGGAATCAATCTCCCCATTCTTGGCTTCCAACAATGGCTTTATGGTTTTTAGAATTTCCTCTAAATGCCTTCTTAATTCGTGACTTTCTGCTTGATATGTCTTATTTTGTAAAACATTAGCCATAGGAACGCATCTTAATCTGAAATTAGAAAATTGGCATGTTATACAATGCAATGTTATCCAAATTGGTTTTATCAGTAGCTTGTTTAAGAATATGATGTATTGCAAACATAGTTTGCATTAGCTCATTTTATCTAAAAATCATCTAACTGTACATTATCTTTAAAATAAATTGGAAAAAGAGTAGTAAAGCATTTTTTTTTAAAAGGAAAGGTTATATTTTTATTTTATCTTTCTTTCTTTATTGGAGGAAGCAACATACGGTATTTTCTGTACAAGCTTTGATGCCGAAATAACCTTCCAAACTTTATTTTCAGCTGTGTTCAATGTATTTCCCTCACCATGCCCTCGTAGGAAATGGAAATAACAGTAATTTCTGTACAATTTATGAAGCATGAGAGAAATCATGAAGCTATTATGAAATTTGGCAAGGGAAATTGTAAGTTATTCAGACTCATTTTTAATATAAAAATTACTTCAGTGGAGTTGAAATCAGCTGTTTACTTCAAGGGATGTACAATGTCTTTAGCTTATTTAGGTTAATAGCTCCTTATTTACTCAGGTAAGGGGAAGCACCTGGAAAATTTCACCAGCTAATGCTACAAGTTCTTCTGGAGTATTTTCAGAAAATGTATAGTTGACAAATGCAACCACAGAATTGAAAGAACGAATCTATAGATACCAGTATTTAAAAATAAAGCAGGGGTTTCTGTTAAGAAGAATCCCAATGATCCACAAGGAGTAAAAGAAATGTTTTACATGAAGTTGGAACTTGTTAAACTGGGGAATATATCTTAGCTATAACTAAGATAAACAGTTCTGGAACAAAAAGTTGTGAATTAAAAGATCTGGAGTCTTCTTCTCTAGAGACATTTAAAACTTGCCTGGATCAGTTCCTGTGTGACCTGCTCTAGGAGGTCCTGCTCTGGTAGGGGACTTGGACTAGATGATCTTTCGAAGTCCCTTCCAACCCTTAAGATTCTGTGATTCTGTGATCTGATATGTCCTTCTAGTTCTGTTCTTTTCGTGCCGAGTACAGAAGATACATTTAGACTCCTGGTGCAAAGCTGAAATGGCTTTGCATGTTGAATGGTCCAAAGAGAGGGTCTCTTCCACTTGTTGGAATGCTGTGGAGGTCAACAGCATTCCCAGAAACACACAGCTGGAGGGCTCCATTTTGTCAGAGCCTCACTAGCAGGCCCTATACAGGGACTGTGTCACAGGGCAAGCAAAGCTTTTCAAGTTTAGGCTGGACAGGCACAAGGAACACAAACATCCAGAGATGAAGGGAAATCTCAGCTAGCACCAAGATACCCACTTTGTCCAGAATATTTCAAATTGTTAAATAGGGAATATTGTGTGAGTATGCCAGATGCCATTGCATTGACAGAATGTCTTATAAATCAGAGAAGACTAACTCAGATTTTAATTACATTTTGTTCATTTTGTTCAAGTAAGCTGCTAATCTCATCAATTTTAACTTAAGGAAAGTTTTTTGTTTCATTCAGATAAACTCGAGGATCTTAATAGTTTATTTAATAAGACAATAAGGAAACACTAAGAATTTGCATTTGGGTTTTCATTTCAGCTGTTCATACACAAAAAGAGAAAGATTGTTGTTTTTTAGCTTTAAAACAGTTAAATAACTGAAAGGTATTACTGAAGGAACTACTGGAGCCGTGCTGCATTATCATATTAGAATCTCTCAGATCCCATTTCCAGATTATTTCCACATAAATAGCAAGAATTTCTTCAAAACAAAGATGTTATGTTTTCTGTGATCTAGAATATGTTCTGAGTTTGAAAGCAATGTTTTTTAGTTTTTCTGAAGTATTCACAAGCTACTTGTATACATGTGTTGCATCAGAAAAAGGGCATTGCCTTCCCCTTACAAGTGAAAGAGTTCATCAGTTATCAGCAAACCTTGCAAGGCTTATGCCACTGAAGCACAAGCCAAAACAAAAAAATACCAAAAAATAAGGAAGTGGGAAAGCGTATGAGAATCTCAAACTGTTGTATTTTCTGTGGCTGAATAATGGCAAGATGCTGCTTTTTCTCTACACATAAAAGTTTAATATATTTCCACTTGAGGAAGGTACTACAGTTTCTTGCCACGGTAAAGAGAATAGTTTATGTGCTGAGGGCCATGAGTAGGTATCTTGAGCCTTAGAATCTTAGGGACTACAAATAGTAAACTGATAATTAGTTACTGATATGACTGTGTGCATTTCAACAGATTTAAACCTAAACATTTGTAGTGATCTTATGTAAGAGGCAAACAGTCTTTCTCTAATAGCCTCTGTTCTTCCAATGCAAGTCACTTTAGTGAATGTTATGCTACCCAGTAAGTTTTCTTTTATTCCACAGCTGTAGGTTTAAATGAGCACATGCAGAATACTTCCGTCTGTGGGGAAAGAGACAGTCGAATTAAAAGGAATGGACTAGACCTGAGAATATGCAGCTCTTGTGAAAATGACAATGAAAAATTTATTCCCACCTATGTTAATGATTTCCATCTGAAACAACAGGCATTTGCATCCAGCTGAGCTCTTTCTTATCTTGTCAATTTCAAGAAGTAGTATGAAATGTTCTTGAACCATTTTTCATGCACAAATTTTGAATAGGTTCTGTTTCATCAGTGAGTTGGCATTTTTTTTGTGCCAACTTATTCTTGTGTAATTCTTGGAGTGTTCATCCCAAACTGGGTAGAGATGGTTAATAATATTTTATCAGTCAAAATGTAAAGACTTTTTCTGAGCCTGTAATGAAATCCCTAATTCCAAGACTATTTCATTATCAGCCATTTCTCCTGAGAGTATTGAGTGCTCACATGTTGGTTTGCCTTCTTTGTTGAATCTCTGGTACTGTTTACCCTACCTCGCTACAGAGACCACTTAGTTTATTTTCAGCAAAGTAGGTTTCTAGCTGCATCCATACACCTGAGATACAAAGAGAGAGATGATCAAAATACCAAATTTTCATGGTTTAGGCCAAACTGGCAAATAAGCATCACATACCCACTTGCTTATTCACCCTGTGTCCCCATGGGATGGGGAAGAGAATCAGAAGAAAAAAAAACATTAAAAAACGTTATGAGTTGAGATTAGGACAATGCAGGGAGAGAAGAAATAATGATAACAATAATACTCATTAAAAAATATTCAAAGCAAGTGATGTGTAATGCAATTGCTCACCACCTGGAACCTGATGCCTAGCCAGTTCGCAAGCTGCAATCCCTCCTCCCCGCAATGGCCACCTCCCCCCGTTTATGTATTGAACATGACTGTCATGGTTTAGCAAGGAGCTACTTTTGCTTGCTAACAGGGGAAGTGGCTTGCAGTCAAGACCTGGTAAAGAGTTTTTGGACCCTCCCCCAGCTCCTGGGTTCAGACCCACTTCCAGCCCGGCTGGGCCAATCTGGCGCCTCTGCCATCACTATTTGGGGACAGGAGTTTGAAGTGCTTGGCAGGAGGTGTAGGAGTGGTACAAGATGGAGGCGAC
>WBNH01006812.1:0-20802 GCA_013401255.1 Urocolius indicus | reverse complement strand
GGACTCTTCATCTCTGTACCATTCTGTGTTGGTTTGTTTTGGTTCTGGTTTTTGGGGTTTTGTGTTTTAGTTGGTATTAAATTATTTTCTGTTTTCTTCCCCAAGCCAAGCAGCCTGGTCTGTTTTGTCCTGGACCTTAAGCAGCAATTAAGCTCTCCCTGCCCTTTAGCAATCCTCAAGTCTTTGGTACTTGAGGCTAATCATGGTCTGCTGTTCCCTGATGGACCTAAACCAGGACAATGACCTATGGTATCAAATGACCCCTTGGCTGGTTCAGGTCAGCTATCCTGGCTGTGTCTCCTACCAACTTCTTGTGAAAATGACTTTCCTAGTTGAACTCAGGACATAATCCACCCCTTATTCTATGCCATCTACATCATGCCTAGATCCTATACTTTCCAAATTATTACCACTTTTCCTGTTTTCGAGCTGTGTATACATATCTACACAGATCTCACTTCCTTGATATATGGACCATCCCTCTAAAGTGTACACTAAGTTCATCTAATCCCATGTTTTTGGAGCACCGTCTGTCATAACAGTCTTTCAGGACAGCAGAGATCATGGTGTGTGATGTGGGATTGTTGCATGCTGCATCCAGAGCTCATAGCTTGTGCATTTGCCACAGCCCCTGCCTACGGTCTGCGGATTGACAATAGTGACCTTGAGGAAGCTGTTGGGTGCCAGCTGCTGAAGGCAGTTCAAGTTCCATCACTAATGCACTTGGGTCAGTTTCATTAAGTCTATCCTTCATTGATCTGTGTGATTCATGTCGTAATACCATTGATATGTAGTAGTGATGACATACAGTGGCTGGGTTATTTAGCAATTAACATCATACAACTTAATCCTCTGGCAATTCTCACCCAAAATCAAATTCCCCTGAGGTACACATTGAGCTTCCTCATCCTTCTGCATCATCCACCATTGCATCTATGTCCTTGGGCAAAAACAATCACATGGATGGGTTTGTCTTTGCCTGAAGCAGGACTAACACAGACTGTCTTCCCTAACATATTGTTTACATGCACTGTTAAGACTTTATCCCTGTCTGCTGTACATGGAAGTTTTGAGTGGGCAAGACCAGCTGGATTGGCGGATCTTCTAGTGCTATCAAGGTGGCATTTGCTAAGTGCATACTCCAGTGTTTAAAGGTCATCTCCTCCATCACTCACCATGTAGTCTTTGATAGTCCATTATCTTGATCAGTTTTCCTGGAGACTGGTGTGTGATAGGGGATGTGATGAATCCATTCAATGATTGCAGCACATATTTCACATTGATGGATAAACTGTACAATAGTGCCCAAAGTCAAATCCACTCCTCAATCATGGGGCCATCTATATATCACATCTCTTCCTTCATAGCTTGAGGTCAAAAGCCATTCAACCTATGGATAATTCTTCTATATGTTGCCAGTCCGAATCCACTTGAGCTACTTCTTAGCAGCCTGATTGCCAGAATGGTTGTGTTGATGTTCTTTAGGTACATGGGCATCTACATGATGCACTTCCACAAACAGCTTCTCCAGTAGGGCACCAACATCTTACCACAATGGGACAGCCCAGATAGGTTTGCCCTGGTGTTGCCAGTTGCTCCGCTTCCATTGCTGCAGCCAACCCACACTTGGCACCATCCATGAGTCAGCATAGAGATTGAGCACTGTCCATTTCCCTCAATCAGCAATGTCTGAAGCTAGCTGAACAGCTTTCACTTCTGCAAATGGACTCCACTGACTTTCTTCATCAGCATTTTCTTTAACTTGTTGTATAGAACTCCATACAGCAGCCTTCCACCTCCAGTGGTTTCCCATAATGCAGCCATGTCATAATTTAAGCCCAGCTGGGCACAAAGACTCCACAGCTGCTCACTCACTCCTCCCCCACCACCCCAAATGGTGGGATGGGGAAGAAGTCTTGAGGGCCTCATGAAATCCCCAAAGACAGGGAGGGCTTCTCACCAATTATGATCTTGGGCAAAACAGACAGGGCTACTCAGCTTGGGGAGGAAAACAAAGTCAATTTAATCCACCAACAACCAAAAGCAGAAAAAACAGAAAACAAAACAGAGTTGAATGGTGAGAAAATAATATAACAAGTCCCTTAAGATCATCTTCTTCCCTCCCTTCACTCTTCTCAGGCTCAACTACTAGCTCCCAGTATCTCTACCTTGCCTCCTCAGTGGTGCAGGAGACAAGGAATGGGGGTTGTGGTCAGTCCCTCACCAATGGTCTCTGCAGTTCCTTACTAGCTCTCCCTGTGCACGTCTCCTCCTGTCTGGCCAGCACAACTCTAAGCATGTTCTGCCCTTGGCAACCTCCCCTCCCAGACCTGGCCCCTCTAGACATGGCCACCTCTCTGCTGTGGAGTCCTCCCGGGGTCCTCCATAGGTGCAGGGAACAGTTGCTCTCTCACTGAGTCTTCAAGGGGAGGCTGTGGTACAGTCCTACTCCAANCTGCTCACTCACTCCTCCCCCACCACCCCAAATGGTGGGATGGGGAAGAAGTCTTGAGGGCCTCATGAAATCCCCAAAGACAGGGAGGGCTTCTCACCAATTATGATCTTGGGCAAAACAGACAGGGCTACTCAGCTTGGGGAGGAAAACAAAGTCAATTTAATCCACCAACAACCAAAAGCAGAAAAAACAGAAAACAAAACAGAGTTGAATGGTGAGAAAATAATATAACAAGTCCCTTAAGATCATCTTCTTCCCTCCCTTCACTCTTCTCAGGCTCAACTACTAGCTCCCAGTATCTCTACCTTGCCTCCTCAGTGGTGCAGGAGACAAGGAATGGGGGTTGTGGTCAGTCCCTCACCAATGGTCTCTGCAGTTCCTTACTAGCTCTCCCTGTGCACGTCTCCTCCTGTCTGGCCAGCACAACTCTAAGCATGTTCTGCCCTTGGCAACCTCCCCTCCCAGACCTGGCCCCTCTAGACATGGCCACCTCTCTGCTGTGGAGTCCTCCCGGGGTCCTCCATAGGTGCAGGGAACAGTTGCTCTCTCACTGAGTCTTCAAGGGGAGGCTGTGGTACAGTCCTACTCCAACTCTCCTCCTTCACTGACCTTGCAGTCCACATGGGCACCGCCATGTTATCCCACACTTTCTACCTCCTTCTCCCACTGCAGATTTGTCTTCTTAAATAGTCATCAGAAGCATCAGATTAGCTCATCCATGGCTAGAGGTGTGTCCAACTCAACTGGGGGAAGTTTTGAGAACTCCTTGCAGTGGCCAGCACTCCAGCTTCTTCCCCACTAACAAAAAAAACCCATCTGCATACAAAGCCAACACAGACAGGAGCCATCAGTGAACAGGGCATATCACCTCTCATTTTCTGGCAATTTATTACGCAGTGGGACCTCTTCAGCATGTGTCACCTCCTCCTCTGACAACATTTAAAAATCTGTGCACTGTGGCCAGTCTGTGACTACTTCGAGTTTGTGGACAACTGGGGTTTCCTATTCAAGCCCATTGTGTGACCAGTGGATCCCACTTACTCTATTTGGCGTCAGCTGCACGATGTGTGGAGGAGACCCTACCTTTCCACATCCAGCCCAGCACTGATAGACCTGGTCCTAAAAAGAGCTGTTCTTCATTACCAACTACTTCTGAGGCAGCTCAGACTCCTTCATATGCTGCCAATTTTCCTTTTCAGCTGGAGTGCAGTGAGCCTTGTATCCTTGATATCCCCAACTCCAAAACTGGAGGAGTCAGCCACAGTTCTCCTCACATGCTTTATTCCAGAGGTTCCAGGTAGGTCCATTCTCCCCTGCTGTATTGTAGAGCACATTTTTAATAACTTCTGCTCAGAGTGGCTACTGCATGAAATATTTGCTGTTTAATTTGTTCAAAGGCTTGTCGTTCCTCACAGCTCTATTTAAAATGGTTCATATTCTGGATCACTTACTAGAGACAGTTTACAATTAGACTGTAATCTGGAATAAGCATTCTCCAAAAATCCACAACACTGAAGAAAGTTTCCTTTTTGCTGGTCAGTGGAGACATAGCTGCTGTTTTGTTGACTGTATTCATTGCAATTTGACAGTGCTCATCTTGACATTTTCTTCCTAAAAATGGATCTCTTTTTGCAGGCCCTCCGACCTTACTTTTATGGGAAAATAAGCCTGCAGAATGACTAGAACTATTTTTTTCCTTTTCCCAAAAACTTCTGCTGTGTTGCCCCATATAATGATGTCATCCATGTATTGCAGGTGTTTCCTATAGATTGGGTGCAATTACTAATAATTTCCAAGAGAAGACATCCAAGGTATGGGAATGACAACAATGCTGCATATACAAACGTCAGCTTAACCTCATGAACAGTGATGTAATCCTAGAATTGTAGAATTGTTTGATTGGAAAAGACCTTTAACATCATCAAGTCCAACCACTAATCCCACACTGCCAAGCCCATCACTAGATTGTATCCCTCAGCACCTGATCAACCGATCTGTCAAATATCTGCAGGGGTAGTGACACCATCACCTGAATTTTGAGTCTCCAGTCTTGAGACTGCTATGAAGAAACAGCTGTACCTTACTAAGGTTCATTTTCATCATCTATTTGAATTGTTTCCTTTTGTAGAAATAAACATATGAGCTGCTGCTGACTACACTTTTTTATGTAGGTCAGGTGCATTTTTATTTTTGATTATTGTTACTTAGCAGGTGTGAAGCAAGAAGGCCAATGGCATCCTGGGATACACCAAGAACATTGTGTCCAGCAGGTCAAGGGAGGTTCTCCTCCTCCTCTGTCCTGGTGAAGCCTCATCTTGAGTCCTGTGTCCAGTTCTGGGCTCCCCAGCTCAAGAGGGACAGGGAACTGCTGGAGAGAGTCCAGCACAGGGCTACCAAGATGATGAGGAGACTGGAACATCTTCCTTATGAGGAAAGGCTGAGGAATCTGTGACTTTTCAGCCTGGAGAAGAGGAAATTGAGGAGGGAAGCTCATTAACACAAGTATTTGAAAGATGTATGTCAAGAGGATGGAGTGACACTTTTTTCTGTAGTGTCCAGTGTTAATAACAGTTAATAGACAAAGCTGGAAAAACTTCTTTTCTGTTCAGGTGAGAGAGCACTGGCACAGGCTGCCCAGGGAGGATGTGGAGTCTTCTTTTCTGGAGGTTCAAAACCCACCTGGATGTGTTCCTATGAGACCTGATCTAGGTGGATCTGCAGGGATGCTGAACTAGATCTTTATAGCTCCCTTCCAACTCCTACCTTTCTGTGTGCAATTCTGTGAAATGTGGCTGAAGGAACTGCAGGTTTTGTTTTATGCTATGTTTATTTGCTTCTAAGAAGTCCACAGACGTCATAGAATGAATTTGCAGTTACTACATCAGAAGGTCAGCCTAAAATTGAAATAAATGCTCCCAGAGAGTAAGAGTTTTGGATTACAACCATAAAGTGGCAAAAGGACAGTAGAGCTATAAACAGAAAAATACCGACCTGTATTTTCCAGATGGCAGCCTTCCACTGCCTGCAGAGAACTCAGAAGCTGAAGGCAGGCTTTTGTTGCAGTGCATTGTAGGAAGACAAAACTGATAGACATATCTTGAAACAACAGAAGTTCTGACTGAATTTAGGACAGTATTTGTTTACTCTAAGGACAGTCAAGCAGTGGAACATGTTGCCTCAGAGAGATTGTGCAGTATTCATCCTTGGAGGCTTTCAAGCTAGCAATGACTAAGTCCAGAGAGACCCAGTCTGTTCTCATAGGTGGACTGCTTCAGCAAAAGATGGATTAGAGATCCCTCAAGCTTCATTCCAGCTGGAATTATTCTTTGATTCTGTGGTTCTGTGCTGTTCTACTTAACCTGAATAGGTCCCATGAAATTTATATGGTCCTGCTGGGACTTTCCACTGGTTTTGTTTCCCATTTTTAGTGCATTTTTACAACCTGCTAACATACAGACACATTGTCTTTCTGTGTGTAGCATTTCCTGAATGTAATGATTCTTGCACATGTGTCTCCCAGAGTTACCTCTGCATTTTTAGTTCTTCATTATTAGTGTCCTCAATAGATGTAAAACTTCAGTAGCTTGCAGTTAACCGATCTTTTTAGTCTTGGCAGTAAGATTTATTTGCCGTGTCTAGTTCAGTGTAATTAACACACGCAGGAGAACATGTGGATACTGTGCTTCTAGCCATAAACCTTGTGGGTTTGTTTACTACACAATAGGTAGCTCGAAATGTTAACAGCATTTCATAGAGTTCTAAATAAACATGTGGTATTTGGTTTTCCACTTTCCTAACCTAAACAGCTGTTGCATGCCTGGTGTTAAGGTCAGCTGTCTTTTTTGACATTCTTATGTGTGTTCAGGTAAATATCATTGATTTGTTCTTCAAGACTGTTTTTAGAACATTTATTTGAGTGGAAAGTTAAACAAGTGTATACTTATAATTCAACAAACAAAGATATAAGCTAATTTCAGTCCCCAAGGATGGTAATTACACAAACTCTCCTATGCAAACTTTCACTATTTAATACACAGCTTCTTAAATACCAAATATATTGCTGCTTTGTCACTTTTCCTCTACAACTGACTGCTCTTTTTCCCTCAGCCCACCCTCCCTTATGCATGTATGTATGTATGTATGGACACACATATGACAGATTTCTGGAGACGGATTTCTTCCATAATTCTCCCAACTACCACAGCATGTCTTCTCACTTTCTCAGCAAGATCCTCATTTATTCTCTCTCCTCATCTTATTCTGCATTGAAATGCCAGCTCTGTCTGTCTTCTCTGTGGTGATTACCCATGAATCTACATCTCCAAACCTTTCCTTTTGCCTTTTGTCCAAACAAAAATATTGTCTCTTCTCTCTGGCATCTCTTTGTGAATTTATCACCAGCAGAGCAAGCTAAACAGGGCTTGAGAACAGTTCTTTGTCAGTTACCCAACTCCTTTGTTTCTCATGTTCTTCCTTAACTACTGCAGATGACTGAATTACCTTGCCAGTTAAGCAGCAAATAACTTTTCACATCTGAATTCAGGTAAAAATAATGTGTTTTCTGTCCACCAGATCTCTTCATGTATTTTACATTAAGCATATACTGTACAATGAATAAAAAATTTAAGGAAAAATCAAGCTTCATTCTTTCCTAATCAAGTAGCCTAAGCACTAAACTACAAACATAATCTATCTTGGTTAACTTTTTCTGTCCCTGTAACTTTTGCATTCATAGCCAGAATGGAAACGAGGGGTAGAGAACAATTTTAGCTCAGATTACTATATGGCATAAGAAAAAAAGAGATTTGGGACTGAATTTCCCTAGGATGAGATAATAATTTAACTCATGCTTCCTGGTTTTTATACAAATGATCAAGTAGGTCTATTTTTATACAGGTAAGGCAATTATTTGCAGTCCATACATTTTTCAAAAGCCTATGGCTTGTTTGCTCAGGTGGAAACCCATAAAAGAGAACTGCAGGCTCATAGTGAACAGAAACGCTCTAACAGATTTACTGGAAAAATAAAATTTCTCTAAAACTACAGAACTATAATCAGAGATTTTGATGTGTGAAACTACTCTTTGGTTTGCTAAGGAAGTAAGTCCAACTGACCTCATGATATATAGGCCTCATTTTTTTCAAAACTGTATTATCCTATTGTCCAGTGTAAATTATATTTAAAAGACGATAGATTTCCCAAAGATAATAGCAACATGCAATTTTCCTCAAAATTGTCAAGTGAATAGAATGAAGAGATCCTAAGTAGTGTTTCTTCCCACATGGAAAGAAAATTATGCAGGAATTAATTAACATTTAATTCCATTTGGCAACAGTTCACTAGACCGTCAGCACATACATGCTTGTCATTTGAGCCAAGGTGTATAGAAACTGTCACATTGACGTAAGTTTATTTCCAGCCAAGCCATAGACTTTCCATTTCTTGGCCAACAGAGTATCACAGAGAATGTGAGGAAGGACAAAGCTGGTGTTATAGTAGCAAGGTGAAACAAATTCTTAGAAAATCAGGCTTTATTAGTTCTACTGCTCATGGAAAAACATGTTTTTTTTTCCCAGGCTGGTCTTAGCTTAAATCCTGTGTTATTGCCACATTTTACAACTGAACTCCTATTGACTTGGTGTTGCAAAACTGTTCCTGAAAGACCTTTTGTTCTCATAAAATGACAGACTTACTATATTCAAGAGCCAAGAAATGTTTGATGCAACTGAAAGTATAAAGGAACAAGCAATGTCTGTAAACCAGCCATCACACCCTAGCGCCACCAACATAGGTCAATACTACCATGTAGAATGGAACTTTGTTTCATACCAGTTGTCTGTGATTCAAACCTTATCTCCTGACTTGAGAAGAAGAAGTGTTCATAAATCATTACAAAATCCAGGATTAGTATTCTCTTCCTCAGTTCTGCCATAGCCACAGACAGCACAGAGCCCATCTCTTCAACTAAAAATGTCCTTAGCCAGTTGGTTGGTGTGGCAAGGTTTTGATAGCAGAGAGGCTACAGGGGTAGATTCTGTAAGAAGCTGCTAGAAGCTTCCCCCATGTCCAACAGAGACAATACCAGCTGGCTCTAAGATGGACCAGCTGCTGCCAAGGCTGAACCATCAGTGATGGTAGTAGCTACTCTGGAGTAACCTATCTACGAAGAAGGTGGAAAACCCTGCATAACAGCAACAGTAGCCAAAGAGGGGAGTGAGATTTTGTGAGATAAACATCCCTGCAGATAGCCAGGTCAGTGCAGAAGTAGAGGAGGAGGTGTTCCAGGTCCTCAAGCAGAGATTATCCCCACAGCCCATGGTGCAGCCTATGATGAGGCCTTGTCCCTGCTCCAACATGGAGGCCATGGTGGAGCAGAGATCCACCTGCAGCCCAGGGAGGACTTCATGGCTGAACAGGGAGATGCCCAAAGGAGGGAAGCCCATGCTGGAGCAGCTCTTGGCAGGACTTGTGGATCTGTGGAGAGAGGAGCCCACATTGGAGCAGTCTGTTCCTGAAGGACTGCACACTGTGGAAGGAGAAGTTAATGAAGAATTGCAGCCTGTGGGAAGGACCCATGTTGGAGACGTCTGTGGACTGTCTGCCATGGGAAGGACTCCATGCTGGAGCAGGAGAAAAAGTATGAGGAGTCTTCCCCATGAAGGGGAAAGAGACAAGAGACAATGTGCAATGAACGGATCAAACCTCCACTCCCTATCCAGCTGCATCACTGGAGAGGAGGAGGTAGAGAATTCGGGAGTTAAGCCAAGCTTATCAAGAGAGAGGGGTAGGGGGAAGGTATTTTCAGATTTAGTTTTCATTTCTCATTATCCTACTCTGGTTTGATTGGCAATAGATGAAATTAATTTGCCCCAAGTCAAATCTATTGTGCCAATGACAGCAACTGCTGAGTGATCTCTAACTGCCTTTACCTCAAACCACAAACCTTTTGTTATTTTTTCTCTCCCCTGCGCAGCTGAAGAAGCTGAAGTATAGAGTAGCTTTGTGGGCACCTGGCAGCCAGCCAGGGTCAATCTACCACAGTTAGTTACTACACACAGGTTCCATGTAAGTAGGAAACTTTGCTGGGTTTTAATGTCAAACGTAGTTGTATAAGTAAAGCTGCAGGAAAAACACAGACTTGCATATTTTGTAAACACTAAAAAGAACAAAGACTCATGTTGCTCAGTCATGAAAAGTGTGCTGTCAGTCAGAGACTTTTGTAAAGTGATAATCATTAAAATGTTCTGGGATATAGTTTCAGTGTAATCACTGAAAATGTCACTAAGATAAAAGTGGCACACATCTAATTTTTTTTACAAGTTACCAACCTGCAGGCTAATGGAGGGAGAGCAAAAAAAAAAAATCAAGAAATTGCAAAGCTTTTCTTTTCCATGCAGTTAGCCAAACGCAAACAGATGAACTTTCTAAAGAATGACAGTTTGTTCCCAGGTTGGGAATTTATATGACTTATTTAATGATTTGGCTGTAAAGTCAAAAATAAAGTGGTTTGTAAAGGAATTCGGTAATTGGCTGGTGCTTTTGTTATGAGCACAATTCCTCTAAAAAAAGGAATCAGATTTTGACTAAAAGAAAAACATCATGTAAAAGAGAATAAAAGGAGATTGGAATTAGAACCAGAATGTCCTGAACCTCACTGCCTGTTCTTATGCATATTCACCAGTAGAAAATTAGTACAGTGAAGCTGTAGTGCAAGGTTATCCTCAGCACTGGCCTAATAATCTCTCCCTTTCTCAATGTTTGGTATTGGTTATATATTTCAGCTTTGTTCTCTGAGTGGTATTCTGAAGGTTAGACAGTGTTGAGTTTAAAGTGCCTGGAGTGCTTTGTCCGACTTGGCTAAAGAAAAGACATGGGCATACCAAAGTTAGTCCAGCAAAGGACCACAAAGATAATTAAAGGACTGGAGCATCTCTGCCATAAGGAGAGGCTGAGAGAGCTGGAACTGCTCAGCCAGAAGAGTTGGAAATTTTATCAACGAATGTAAACACCTGATGGGAGAAGTAAAGAAGAAATTTAAGTATAAGTATTGTTAAAAAGATACTCATCTCAGGGAAATACAATATCTGCCGATTTTTCAGGTGGGCAACAGATGTCCAAGATATCAGAGACTAAGCTTTTGGCAGGGATGAGAGCAGGACTTTGGAGCCGAGTGCTAATTCTCCCTCTACTTCTGCAGAACATATACCTGCTATCTGATACTCATTTCTGCCCTCAATGATTCTCTGCACTTGAAGGGTTTTTTTCCTCCTCTCATCCATGGAGTTTGGCTCTGGAACTTACTCATTGACTGAGGAAAGTAAAAATAGTTTCAGGTCTTATGCATCAGCAGCAAGTCTCTAAACTGAGACCCTAGCTGTAAAGCCCATGAAACAATGGACACCCCCATCAATCTCACTTGCAGACAGTCTGCAGAAATGCCTCTCATTTTAACACTTCGCCCTGTATTTCTGCAGTATTGTTTAAGATAATGATGTTGGTGATAGCAGTGCTTCCTGATGATTTCTTAAAAATCTAATTAATGCATTTAGTGCATAATCTAGAGCTTTTGCTCTGTCATGGCACTAAGAGCACAAGCTATTTCATATCCTTTTTAGTTTCTAGTAGTGGATTGATTTTAAATAAGTATTTAATTCACAGTGTCAAAAATGCATTAATTCAATGAAAAAAAACCTCTTATTTCATATCAGAGTGTATATTAGTTAATTAAATTCCATAGCAAAACTGATCTTGAGAAACTGCCTTCAGATTCCTGCAGAAGAGAGCTTCTTCCTGAACATTTTCAGCAAAAATTGCATAATCAGAAATCACTCCATAAAGTTTTTCAATAATTCATATCCATTTAGTGTGCAAATGTTTTAAGACTCCATTTAGTATTATATACTTTTTGTGTAGCACTTCATACTTGTAGGTACTGTATTTTAAAAATCCTCAGATGCTACAACACTTAAGGTTAAAGAAGAATTTAGAAAAGGCAGTGTGTGACTCCCATTATATTCTTCACAAATAAAACTGGGAAATCTTGAAAAGTAAGTTTAGATTAATAGAGTCTTACAGGAATAAAGAGATTTGTATAGACAACATAGTAAAGGAACAAGGCTGTGTGCTTGATTGCTGAGACTTGTGAAGCATGAACATAATATTTGTAGAAATAATGCTTGTTAATAACACCAAAAAGTATATCTATCTGGCCTATGAAATCACAGAATCATAGAACCTTAAGGGTTAGAAGGGACCTTGACAGTTCATCTAGTCCAACTCCCCTGCCAGAGCGGGGCCACCTAGAGTAGGTCACACAGAAACTCATCCAGATGGGTTTGGAATGTCTCCAGAGGAGGAGCAGCTCCCTGTCCTTGAACTGAGGGCCAGAACTGGATGCAGTCTCACAAGGGCAGAGTAGAGGAGGAGGAGAACCTCTCTTGACCTACTGCCCATAGCCCTTCTTATCCAACCCAGGATGCCTTTGACCTTCTTGGCCATGAGGGCACAGTGTTGGCTCATGCTCATCCTGCTGCCTACCAAGACCCCCAGGTCCCTTTCCCCTACATTACTCTCTAACAATTCATTCCCCAACCTGTACTGGTACTTGGGGTTCTTTCTTTCCCAGACGCAAAATTCTACACTTGCCCTTGTTGAATGTCATTAGATTTCTCTCTGCCCAACCCTCCAGCCTGTCCAGGTCTCATTGAATGGCAGCACAGCCTTCTGGTGCGTCAGCCACTGTCCCTAGTTCAGTATCATCAGCAACCTTGCTGACAGTGCCCTCTGTTCACTCAGCAAGGTCAGTAATTAATATATTGAACAGTACTGGTCCCACCACTGACTCCTGAGGGACTCCACCAGATACAGTGGGCATACATTGCCTCTAGTGTTAGTTTTGTCTGCAAGATGCCCTTCTTGTTGTCCTTGACCTCCCTTGCAAGGTACAATTCCAATGAGGCTTTAGCTTTCCTAGTTGCCTCCCTACATCCTCTGATGACAGCCTTATATTC
Organism: Urocolius indicus; assembly: GCA_013401255.1. NCBI lineage: Eukaryota > Metazoa > Chordata > Aves > Coliiformes > Coliidae > Urocolius > Urocolius indicus. The sequence continues at coordinate 8,337 of WBNH01006812.1, read as the reverse complement.
ATCCCAAGTGACCATCCTTTCCTTCCACGATCTACAGACTCTCTTCTTCCGCTGAGTTTGTCCACTAGTTCCCTGTTTAACCATGTGGGTCTCCTGGCTCCCTTTCTTGATTTCCTACCCACTGGGATCCTCTGATCCTGAACTTGGAAAAAGTGATCTTTGAATAGAGACCAACTATCTTGGACCCCTGTAACTTCTAGTATCCTGTTCCATGAGATGTCCCCTAGCAATTGCTTGGAAAGGCCAAAGTTGGCCCTGCTAAAGTCCAGGGTTGTGATCCTGCTTGGTATTCTGTTCCTGCCCCACAAGATCCTGAACTCCACCATCTCACGGTCACTGCAGACAAGGCTGCCCTCAGCCTTCACCACTTCAGCCAGACCCTGCTTGTTCATGAGTACAAGATCCAGTAGTGCTGCTCTCCTAGTTGGCACATCCACCTTTTGCATCAAGAAGTTATCACCAATGCACTGAAGGAACCTCCAGGAATTCCTTCTGAAATTCTTGTGAGAGTGGCTGAGTTGTAACAAGTGAAATTATCACATGTGGAATACATAAAGAAAATGTAGTATTAATGATATGAAAATCTATCACATGGAAAAATAGGATAACAAATTACTCCTGAAACACAGATGGTCTAATAGGCTTTTCCTCAGTAGAGTAATCTTGCCATTGCTACATAAAGAATCTTGGGACTGCCTTCTCCTTGCATCTGCTATTTGCAGGTGTCCCTTGAATACATCATTGACATCTAACAGAGGTTTAATACTGTGCTCAGAGAAAATATTAAAGTATATCTAATTTCATGGATGCATCTGCTCATATTGTGATCCCATAAAAGGAATTACAGCATTTGTTTACATTTTTGAAATTTTTAATTTATTTGAAGGACAAAGTGGTTCAAGGTTGAGTATTAAAAAGAATAAGTTTAAGCTAATAAATAAAAGAGAATAGTCACGCTTTGTACAGCAATATGGCTGTTATTGTGCCGATTGATTTGGAGATTTTCTGTTTGTGTACACTGTTGTATGCATCTAATTGTGAAACCGTTCTAGATATACATAAGCATAAAAAGTAAACACTCTTGCTCAAATCAGAATTTTTGAGACCTGAAAAATCACCTATGACCTTTTCCTTTCAGATAGTTCTATACATACATCAGTATTGTCAAGTACTAGTTTCACCTTTCAAAGAATGAATTTTGTTTAAGCAGTTAAAGAGTTGAGCAATTAAATTAGAGCTGGAAACTGAAACGTTGGAGTAGATTTTAAAATGCAGTGTATAACGACAACTTTCAGAAGCAGTGTTCTTTGAAACTACTGGAGGAAGAACATAGCAGCAATCACTATTTAAAAAAGCTGTCCTCTTGGTTTGATTTTCGTATCAAAGCAAAATGTTCTTTGAGAAGTCTCTAAATGTTACTGTGTTTATTTAACCTTCTGACAACGGGGGCACTGCCAGTCTCTTGTCTGTATAGGATAACACAGCATTCTGGCTGCACTGATAGCTTCTGTCAGAGGACATCGATAAGTGAGGTTAGTAGTTGTGTGTTCAGATTTGAACACCTGTGATTCTCAATTTGTGTGATTTCTGTATGCCTGTCTTGAGTTGCACACACTATAGTCCAGAATGGAGAAATTAGGTTTGCATTGGCATGCTGCCTCATTGGCAGTAGGCACCTGAAGAAGTTTAGGAACATTGCAGAGGTGGCTGTTGAACTGAGTGTGTGTATTATTCAGCAGCATTTAACTATGAAGAGGAACAGATCTATATTATCGAACAGCTAGTTATTTTTGTACGAGTCAGCATACTACATAACTGAAAAGACAGAATATGTTTTAATGTAGCTAGGGCTCTGAAAGTGAGGTAGAAAAAATCAGTTTGAAGAAATCTGAGGGAAAAAAAAAAAGCAGAAAAATGGCACTTACAGCCCAATGACTCACTTGGTCTACTTATTTCTAGGATGTACGTTTACATCTAAAATGTGAAAATTCATCAATTACCCATCCATATTGTCTGTAACTACTTTGCCCTGTGCTGTCTTGAAAGACCACCTAGAAGCATCTTCAAAACCTGTTCTTCATCCAGGTAGCACCTTTGCTAGCTGAGACCCCTACATACTCTGGCTTCACCTGGGACAAAACTCTGAGGCAGAGGAAAGAAAACTGCCTCTTTTACTGTCTTTCATGGCTGACTCTTAAAGCCTATGTTCTCAAGCTGCTTCACAGCTGCCTTGTTCTGTGTAATGGTGATATCCACCCAAGACTGTTATATTGGCAGCTTTGTCAGAGCTGTAAGCATCCTTTTCCCATGCACTTTGAAAGATGCACAGATTTCAAGTGGAAGAATACCTAAGGGAGACAGAGATCTGACTGTTCTGGCTCAAGGTTCCTACCATGCCCAGTTAAACAAACAATTTTAATTGGATTTGAAAGTCTGGTGCCAGTATCTATTAAACAGTGTCAGATCATATATTCAACACACTGTCAGTGGAGCAATACAAGGATTAAATTAAAAGAGTAATTTAAAACATGTTTGTGTTATTCTTCAATGATTTTTCTGTTTAAATTATACACAATATGCAGCCAAGAAGATGCAAGCATATGACCATAAAAGGCATCACTGAAAAGGCAACTTGAAAAGATGCAGGTAAAAATAATGACTGGATTGTGATCCAAGTTTCAATAAAATTACTTTTATATCAAATGAAAAGGTCAAGCTTTATGTAAGCAAGGATTTAAAAGCCTATGTTGTTGTTACCTAAAGCAAATCCACAGTTACGGCATTTTTTCCTTCTGCCATTTCATAAATGTCAGCATAAGGTTTTTATTTCAGGAATTGGGGAAGAAGTATTGTGGAATAAACACAAAATGAATGTTTATAACATTTGAAATGTGACTGGGTAACAGAGCCTACAAAAAACTACTGATTAAAGTTTATTGTATTGGGATATAAAACAAAATGGGTGGATGTGAATTATAGAGGCTGATAGTTGATACCCAGTGATCTAAACTACCATACTTAAAATTATTTCATCACTTACTAGCTTGCTGCAATTTACTATGAAATTCACCATATCAAGGGCAAGCAGGAAGGTTCCTCATGTTTATGCCCTTTCTTTAATTTCTTGCATATAGCAAATATTTCTAAAATAAATGTCTGTGATATTTCAGAGTTATTACATTTGTGCTTTTTTGACATTTTTGTGAGGCAGCCTTTGTCCATTTAAAACATGCAGATCTGACATTTCAAATGCTTGGGCATAAAACTTTGCCTTGTCTGCCTACAGTTGTTGAAATTTCAGTCAGAGTTTTCTTTTAGATGAAAATCAGATGGTTTTGCTTACAAACAGTTCTGAATTGACCAGTCCAACACCTCACCTTCATATCTTCCCCTTTGGCTTCTGAAGTGGAGGCTTCTTGAAAAAGCATGCCATTTCAAAATCAGAGGACTCCAGTGTTTCAAGGTTCCAAGTCATTACCCAGTATAATAAGGCTCATAAAACTTGATAATTGTTACACATAATGTAGATCCAATGTGAGACTGAGTGCAAAGAAGGAGAAATACCACAACTATTGAAGCCATGCAATAAACATTGAATTAAGAACATTTGCTGAAAAAAAAACACCTAGATGCTAACAAGTGCATGGATATATTTTGTGATAAAAAGTCTTTCACGTAATTCTGAGTCTTTTTTGCACCAAATAACAGGAACATGCTGAGAAAAAGTGTGAAAATAGATTTTACTCTAGAATAGAATGCATTTGTTTCTTAAAATCTTTCCTTCTTCAAAGTCTGTTTAGTAACTATTTCTTCGTTATATAACCATTCCAACTCCACAGAAGAGCATGAAAAACCAGAATATTCACGTTAAGTCTAATTGGACATATTTGATGTTACAGTAGAGAAAAGGGACAAGCATTCCTATGTCCTAAAACTGAACAGTATCTGTAAACTGAAACCTAATAACCCATACTTAGTTAATCTTTATTCAGTAAGCCTTTGTTGCACCATGAAATTTTCTCTCTGCAAAATTCATTTATTCGAGTATTTTCTTGACATGTTTTATTTCCTCTGTTAGAGATGCAATTGTTACCTATTAGAAATGTGTACATTGGTAGGAGACTCAGTACTATCCTTGTAGTCTCTAAGGAACAGTCTCTAAGGTGAGTTAATAAATGAATGGGTTAATGAATGAATACATTAATAAATTTACCTTTAACTTCCAGAGATTGCAGTGTAAGTCTTTATCCTGTAAACAAGTACATAAAAGTCTCACAGTCTGCAACCTCAGGGTCATTTCCTTATCCTGCAAAACAAACAAGTCTAAAACAGAATTCAGCATGACTAAGAATCTCCAAGGAATAGCAGCCTGAGATGAAGATGGGGGGTAGATCAGGTTAGTGCTGAACTTACTCAGTTTATATATTCACCATGAAAAAGTCAGAAAGGAAATTTGTGCTCCTAATCAAAGTATGAATTCGTTTCTGTCAGAATGCATATTGCAGATTTTAGGAGCTTCAGCATTCTTTCAGTGCAAAACCTTAATTAAAGAAAGATATTTTCCTTGGAAGGTGAACATGTATGAGGAACTTGACAGGGCTGTGAGAAGACAATATTGATACTGTTACTGGTTTGGCATGTAGAAAGTTCAGAGTAGTTTGAATATTTGGCTTTATTTGATGAGGCACTCCTCATAAGGAAGCTGCATCGCTTCTACTGAGTTTAGATATTAATGCCACCTCTGTAAACACCTGCAGAAAATAGTCAGATTATCTGTTTATAAAATGTGTTAAACACTAGTCTGCTCTGGAATTACATCCTGGAGGATATCAACAAATTGCTACCAAGATCAGAGCTAGGCGTGATAAAGAGACTTCTCTGCATATCGCCATATTAAAGGGAGTATATTGCTTCAGAGATCCCAAAAAATTAGTTATTTTAAGCTCAGGAACGTGAAGGTTGAAGATTAAACATTGTTTTAATTTCCATTATTGTCAGCATTTTCTCTCAAGCAATTGGAAGAAAAGATTATTCCCTCAGTTTTAGATTACTAAGATAACATTGTTTCATTCCTTTAGTTAACCAGTGCACAACTTAATAAACAGCATTAGTAGTGGCCTTTAGCATGCAACCACGAAGCTCATTTATCAACAAGTCTGAAGCTTGGGCAATATGTTTGAGAAATGTTCATGTTCACAAGTAACAGGATATTCAATGTTTATATCAGTTTGATTGGAGTAGTAATTTTTGGCAATTGTGTTCTTTTACAGAGTAACTCTGCAGTCACTTAAGCAATTCAAGTGTAAATGTACAACATGTACTTAGAAAAAGACAAAGAAACTGCTACTTTTATGGCCTCATACTGAGGACCTCCTGCAAAAGAGAACACTGAAACAGAAAACAATTACTGGCCCAATAGTTTTCTCTGTTCCCACTGTTACTCTTAATTACTGAGCCTATTTGTGATTGAACATTTATTCCCCAAGTTCTTTCTGTTAAAGTCTTATCACAGTCATAAAGCTTTGAAGAGAGACTACATGCATAAGTTCAGCCTAAATGGACTCTCTCAGTGAGACGGAGTAAAAGAAACTGTGCTAGAGCAAAAGTCAGAGCTTTCTTCAGCATTACTCTAAAGGGGCTTGCAGGCACTAGCATCCAGCTGATGCTCCTCATCCCAGTCCCATCACCTGTGTTCACCAAGAAAGGGCTATTTGAAGGTGGCATCCTGTGGATGGAGCTTTGAAACTCTAATGAGATATTAGAATACATTCAAAATGACAGCTTTGTCTGTCCCTTTGCTGCCCAGTGACAACAGATTATTTATTATTTCCTCCTTCTGTGTTTGTCCTTATTGTCTCTTTCCCTCAGATTCACTCTATAAACCTTTCATATTCTTCTCCATTACTGTTCCATTTACTACTTTCAGAGTCCTGTTCCTTTGCTTCCTGTAAACTTTTAGTCATTTTATTCTCTCCACTATAACTGTCCTCACCTCTACACCAGTATCCTCTCTCACAAATATCACACCAGCAAGACATTTCGTGCCTTTGCATTACTCATTGAAATTCTGTGTATAATTAAAGATTATCAGAAAATTTTCATTACATTTTCATTGAAAAAAAAAAAAAGTTGCAATAAAACTCCAATATCTGCCTAGATTTGAGAAAATGTTCTACTGGAAAAAATCAAAATGAACTTATTTATGGTGATACGTTCAAGGGAGCTTCCTGTGTTCCAGCTTGTATCCTTTACCCCTTATCTTATCATTGGGCACCACAGAAAAAAGAACCACCTCATCATTGACACTGGCCCTTTAATTATTTCTAAAAGTTGATAGGTCTCCTCTCAGTCTTCTCTTCTCCAGCCTCAGTTCACGCAGCCTTTCCTTATAAGGAAGATGTTCAAGTCCCCTCAGCATCTTGGTGTCCCTGTGCTGGACTCTCTCCAGAAGTTCTGTGTCCCTCTTGAGCTGAGGAGCCCAGAACTCCAGATGAGACCTCACCAGGGCAGAGTAGAGGGGGAGCAGAACCTCCCTTGACCTGCTGACCAAACTCTTCTTCATGCATCCCAGGATGCCATTGGCCTTCTTGGCCACGAGGGCACATTTCTGGCTCATGTTCAGTTAATTACCAACCAGGACTCCCAGGTCTCTCTCTGCAGAACTGCTCTCCAGCAGGTCAATCCCCAGCCTGTCCTGGTGCATTGTTCCTCCCCAAGTGCAGGACTCTGCACTTGTCCTTGTTGAATCCCACGAGGTTCCTCTCTACCCAACTCTCAAGCGGGTCGAGATCATGCTGAATGGCAGCTCAGCCTCTGGGGAATCAGCCAGTCCTCCCAGTTTGGCGCCATCAGGGAACTTGCTGAGGGTACCCTCTGTCTCCTCATCCAGGTCTTTGATGAAGGTGTTGAATAAATCTGGCCCCAGAACCATCTCCTGTGGAACTCCACTGGCCACAGGCCTTCTGATGAGGATGTTATGGAAGACAGTTTCAAAAGCCTTGTTGAAGTCAAGGTAGACAACATCCACTGCTCTCCCTTTAGCAAGTCAGCCAGTCATGGCCTCATAGAAGGCTAACAAGTTGATCAAGCAGGATTTTCCTTTGGCGATTCCGTGTTGAGTCCCCCTGATAACCATCTTTTCCTTCATATTTTTAGAGATGGCATCCAGGATGAGCTGTTCCATCAACTTTTCAGGGATGGAAGTGAGACTGACTGTCCTGGAGTTTCCAGCGTCCTCCTTCTTGCACTTTTGGAAGACTGGAGTGGCACTGGCCTTTCTCCAGTCCTCAGGCACTTCATCAGTGCTCCATGATTGTTCAAAATTGCCAATTCCCTCTGCACTCATGAGTACATCCCTTCAGGACCCATGGATTTGTGGGTATCCAGATTGCCTTTTAGATCCCTAACCCAATCCTCCTCAAACCAAAGGAAGGTCCTCCTTCCTCCAGACTATCTATCCTTCAGGGACTGGGCTTCCTGAGGACTTGCCTTGGGAGTAAAGATTGAAGCAAAGAAGGCATTGAGTAGCTCTGCCTTCTCTGCATCCTCCATCACAAGGTCACCCACTAAATTCAACAGCAGGTTCACAATCTCCCAAGTCTTCCTTTTGCTGCAGATAGACTTGAAGAAGCCTTTCTTGTTCTCCTTCACATCCTTTGCCAGATTCAATTTCAAGAAGGCTTTAGCTTTCCTGTTTCATCCCTGCAAACTCTGACATCATCCCTATACTCTTCCCAATCATCCAGTCCCTTTTTCCACATTCCATAAACTTCCCTCTCTGAGTGACAGAAGCATCGTGTTCATCTATGCTGACCTCTTACTCTCTTTACCTGATTTTTTTACTTGTGGGCATACACTGGTCCTGGGCTTGGAGAAAGTGCATTTGAAGATGAACAAGCTTTCCTGGGCACTCCTAACTTTGTTGAAGAGGCCAAGGTCAGCTGTCCTAAAGTCCAGGATTATAATCCTTCTTGCTGTCTTGCTTCTTCCCCATCATATCCTGAACTCCACTATCTCATGATCAATGCAGCCAAGGCTGCCCCTGACCTTCACATCACCAACCATACTTTCTTTATTTGTCAGCACAAAAGTCCAGAAGCACACCCGTTCATTGGCTCCTCAACCACCTGTGTCAGAGAATTGCCATCAACGCACTGCAGTAACCTCCTGGACTGTGCATGCTTGGCTGTGTGGCTTTTCCAGAAACTAACAGGGTGGTTGAACTCCTGCTTGAAATCCAGAGCCTGCAATTATGAGTCTGTTTTCAGCTGTCTGTAGAAGGCTTTGTCAACTTTCTCTTCATGATTGCATGACTTGTAGTAAACTCCCACAACACTA
>WBNH01006811.1:0-20046 GCA_013401255.1 Urocolius indicus | reverse complement strand
GGGTTTTGTGTTTTAGTTGGTATTAAATTGTTTTCTGGTTTTTCTTCCCCAAGCCGAGTAGCCTGGTCTGTTTTGTCCTGCACCTTAAGCGGCAATTAAGCCCTCCCTGCCCTTTAGCAATCCTTAAGTCTTCGGTACTTGAGGCTAATCGTGGTCTTTTGTTCCCTGATGGGCCGAAACCACGACAGAGCTATGTTAACAATCTCCCTATCCAGCCAACAGTGGAAACACTGAACCTCACTGAACCCTCATTTGGGGATGTGCCTGCTAAAGTGATGGACCTCTTCTTGCAGAAATGTAGCTTGGGTTCAAAAAACATGTATGCCACTGTAAAATACTGTACAAAAATACATCTAAGTAAAAATAAAGATTAAAACATATGATTAAAATGCATCTTTGCCCTGTCCTGACCAATGTGACAAGCCACCAATATAATGTTACCTGTTTCTTTCTGGGGGCCTCAGCATTGGTTTTCCCTTGGGGAAACTTGCTTCAGCAACAACCTCCACCACCACCCATTAGACACATTTCCATCGTATCCTCATGTGAGACTTTTTCCTTCCACAAAGGAAAAGAAACATTAAGCCGTAAATAAATTTCGAGTCCTTTGCTCCTGTGGCACCAAAATGAGTGATTAACCATGATTTAATGCATTTTCTCAATAAGACCATCTTCCTTTAATATTTTTTTTTTTTAGGTCAGTGAGTTCACAGCTTTGTTCACTTCTAGAATTAACACTCTAGGCTTTTTGAATGCTCAGAAAGAGGAATCACAGAATCATAGAATCTCAAGGGCTGGAAGGGACCTCAAAAGTTCTAGTTCAACCCTCCTGTCAGAGCAGGACCTCTTAGTGTAGGTCACACAGGAACTCATCTGGATGGGTTTTGAATGTCTCCAGAGAAGGAGACTCCACAACGCTTCTGGGCAGCCTATTGCAGTGCTCCATCATCCTCACAGTGAAGAAGTTTTTCTTTACGCTTCTTTGAAACCTCTTCCAGCTTGTACCCATTGCCCCTTGTCCTGTCACTGGATGTGACTGAGAACAGCCTGGCTCCATCCTCCTGACATATCCTCACATCCTCCCTTTACATATTTGTAAACGTTAATGAGATCACACCTCAGTCTCCTCTTCCCCAAGCTAAAGAGCCCCAGCTCCTTCACCCTTTCATAATTAAGGCAGATTCTCCACTCCATCATCTTTATTGCCCTGCGCTGAACTCTCTCCAGCAGCCCCCTGTCCCTCTTGACCTGAGGGGCCCAGAATTTGACACAGTATTCCAGATGTTGTGTCACGAGGGTAGAGTAAAGGGCAAGGAGAACTTCCCTTGACCTACTGCCCACAGCTCTTCTAATACACTCCAAGACGCCATTGGCCTTCTTGGTCACGAGGGCACATTGCTGGCTCATGGTCATCCTGATGTCCACCAAGACCCCCAGATCCCTTTGCCCTACACTGCTCTCTAACAGTTCATTCCCCAGCCTGTACTGGTACATGAGATTATTCTTTCCCAGATGTAAGACAGCACTTGTCCTTGTTGAATTTCATTAGATTTCTCTCTGCCCAACCCTCCAGCCTGTGCAGGTCTCGTTGGATGGCAGCAGAGCCTTCTGGTGTGTCAGCCACTCTCCTCAGTTTAGTACCATCAGCAAACTTGCTGACAATGCCCTCTGTTCCCTCATCGAGGTCCTTAATGAATATATTGAACAGTACCAGTCCCAGCACAGGCCCCTGAGGGACTCCACTAGATACAGGCCTCCAACTAGACCCTGCCCCATTGAAGAGACTGTCCTTTCCCTGTGGTTATCCCTCAAAAGTGGAGTCCTATATTTCTGCAAGCATTACAACTACCAGATAAAATCTCAACAAAAAGAGGCTTGCAACCTGCAGGGACATAGGAGCCCTGTATTCAGGAACAAAGTTATGGTAATGGATATTTTTCAAGAGGCAAATGTTGCTGTTAACTTGATTTAGCTGTCTGCACTGGAATGCATTTGTGTCAGTCATTTAGCAATATTTGATTAGGACACAGAGCAAGGAAATTTTTTATAGATGTACTGTATAACACTGGGATAGGTACCTCACAGCTTGGGGGTTCGTTTCTCATCCCTAAATGGCAATACTGCATCATATACAGCATGCATATGATGAGGGTACCTATACTGTTTTTACAGGCTTTGAAGCTTGAGAGGAGGAGAAGATTGTAGGAGGGCTTTGTCATGCACAATTTGTCCTTTTGCAGCTTTCAGAGCACCACAGTGTATTTTCACAAATGACCCATTTGTATAAAGCTGTCCAAAAACATTTTCAGCACGAGTGTAAATCTAACACAGGCGTGGTGGTGTAGTCTCTGGATTTTGAATGCATATTTAAAATTGAAAAACCCTTTCAATATCTTCAAATAGCAGCAGGATGCTGGATAATTTATGTTGTGTCTCACACAGGCAGGCATATAATCCAGCCCCCTGAAGCTGTGAATGCCACTCACCCAGTACTAAGAAGTTACTTGTGCTCATAGCATGTTTGAGAGCAACAGTGTTTTTCTTGAGACAGAGTTCATCCTCTCTAAAGGCTTTGGAGTAGATGAAGCTGAGCTAATAATCAAGAAACCCTCTAATCTCTATCATTACTTAGGTTTTCATGTTAGGCATTGTGACAGCTTTTCCCTCTTGCCATCAGGAGGAGAAAGCAGTGGTTGGTGCTCTCTGGCGAGGCTGGAGCCATTTATGGCAGGCTGAGCTTTTCCAAGTTAGTATTCAGGAGTCATCCGCAGTCGGTGAATGGAGAGATGATCTCAAAAAGGTGTCGAGAAAGGCCTGGCACAATGGGGGGCTTACGTCAATGCTCCTCTCGGCTGCTTGTCAAACAAAGGTAGAGACAGACATTACTGAAATGTATTAATGTATGGAGAAATACAAAAATAAACTGGCAACTTAGGACATAACTGTTACAGGCACAAAAATAATAAGATAAATCACTGAAATGCAGAAATGTGGCAAGAAGCACTGAAAACTGAGAGATATTTTGTCACTAAATTGCAACATTAATAGTGTTTTGAAGCTGCAAATTTAAATTGCCTATTTCTGACACTCAAAATGCACATTAGGAAAATGATGCTTATTTTATAGTTACTCATTAAAAGGAAGGGGATAAATAAGACAGAGTTTTAAACTATAAATCTCTGTCATAACGAACAACCAATAAGAAATTGTGTGGAAGACAAATGGATAGTGAAATAATGATTTTTAAAATGCTTTTGTAATCTGGAGTATAAATGAACAACTGTCTCATCTGATCTGGGATGACTCATTTTTAGAAGATCTCAGTACGATCCTGAACGTGGGTGATATTAATATGTTACTTGATAATGAAGAACTAGAAATAATAGAAAAGGTTATTCTTTTCCCTTGCAATAGTCCAGATATTTTGCATTTATTCTATTTGTCTCTTCTTTACATGATAGCAATTCTACATGTATTTCATCACCTACAGATACATCATCTTTCCCCAACTAACAAGGCGTAACTTCAGATTACCTCGTATAGCCTGTATGACAAATTCGAGGGAGGAATAGAAAAGAATTTGCTCATCACTGTGGCATTTAGTCTTACAGAAAAGGCCTTTCATGATCACCTGTGTAACTTCCCAGCACTCGTTAGAGGCTGCTCAGTAGTCTGCTGCTGATCGACTATTTGCATAGTGTCTACATTTATCTAATCTTATTTATTTTTTAAAGACTGCAAAGTTACAGCTCATTTGCAGTGCTTCAGGATTTGAGTATTAAACAAACTGCAAATATAGCAGTAAGACCTTAATGAGATGTATCCAGTGCATTTTTTTTCAGCATTAAGTCTATTCTTTATCTTGTTTGAGCATTCAGGGTATAAACTATTCATCAGCTCCAAAACTTCATTTTATTATATCATCAGCTGCTGCCATACATTTTACAAGTTTAAATTCTAATGTTATCCACAATAAAATCATAATCAAGTTTCAAACTGGCATTTATTGTCAAAAGGAAAGTAGCTCAAATACTGTAACGAACAATCTTTTCTTCTACTCCTTGAAGTGTTACCAAGCCAAAATGCAATGATACGCACTTCTGGCTTGGTGGTGCTTGACTGTGTCTTTACATTGACTTGAAAGTTGATAAAAGTCACAAAATAAGGGAGACGCTGGTTCCACACACTTGTGGTCATAAAAGGAGGTCTGCTCAAGGCAATTTAGATACCCTGAGGGAAATTCCTACCTTTGGAAGTATCTGAGTGTACATCACATTTTAGCTCCTAATTTTAATCTTCTGAAGCAAATGGTATAAAACAGATTTTTGCCTCTAAGAAAAGGGAACATAATTCTCTGCTTAATACCACAGTATGGACAAAATCTTCAGGTCTGGGACACCAGATTACTTGTGACAGGTCCTGTGGCTCATCCTTGAAGCTCTGCTTAGCTTCCAGCTGTTTGGCAGCCCTTTCCCAGAGCCCTTGGAAACTTCCTTCACCTCCCTCAATTTTGGGCTGGATTGCCAGGGATAAGAAGGGATGAAAGGGAGCATGGCTTTCTCTCTCTTCAGTACAAACACTTATTTTTCGTCTCTCCTGAAATGTTAACTGTCTTGGAGAGAACAACATGCAGTTCTGGTCACCCATAAATACCGCTTCTCAGTACCACTGGGGATCACATCCTCTCCCCAGCTCTGTCAACAACACCCATCTTTTTTAATCCTCTTAATAGCTGTGTGAAAGTCGTGGCACAAATACAGTAGTTTGCTGTCACTGCTGCAGAGTCACCCATGCCCAGAAGTACGATGACAAATCTTTCATGTCTGGCTTTCTCAGCATTTCCTCTGTGATTTTGTGGTCTGTAACAAGGACCATCAACCTTTCCACTAGCTTTGAGAGATCAGATCTGTCTCTAATCGTATTGATGGTCTTTAATCTGCTGCTCTTTTTCCCCAAATCAAAAGTAAAAAACAAACTTCAGAGCCAAAAAAATACCTGAGTGTTTCATACAGGATTCTATTGCAGCAAACACACTAGCTAAGCTTCCATGCCAAAATCTACTCTGCAGAAACCCATAATTTTTACTTGGAAACTGTGCCCACATTCATTGGGATTCGATTTTATCTTTGATGTTTAAAGAATTCCATTCTCATTCCTCCTATTCCCTCTCTGTCTCGTGATTTAATCCGCAGGTCTGTACATACTGCAGTTTTGATGAACAGGCTACACTGTGTGGGGCGCGTATTGCTCTGCATGCCTCATAGCAAATTTCTGTTCACATTCGTTGCAAGGAAAGGCTGTAAGCATGTATGGGTTTTTCTTGCTATTTTAAAACACGTTCATATGAATTGCAGAATTTTATGCTTAGGTTGACTTTTATTGTTAATGGGTAAATTTGGGCAACTGAGGCCAAAATTTTGTCACTGTGACAATTTATATAGCATCCCTGGTGTCTTGCTTGGGAAAGAACAAGGTGTTGTGATATCTAGTTGTTGATGTTAAAATCCACATGACAAGACCTCCTCAATACCTAACTATAATGCTGATAATATAATGTATATGGAAACATAATAATATAATAAATATTATAACATAAGTAGTACAATAAAGGTGGCAATATAATATAATCCTGGGGGTTTAATCTACGTTTTCTTTAGATGTTACGATGTTTCTGAATTTTTACAGTGGAAAATTTTATAAGTGGCTCATCTTTATTGTTAGTTCATTTGCACTAAAGAATTATCAGCTTCACAAACTTCTTTGTAGCTCCCAGTGGAACTAGTGCAATTATAAAGTTGTGCCAATTTGGCGTCTTAGCAGAAGATATCTATTGGAAGAAAACAAATCTCTACATTAGGTTCCATGATGAACAAACAAAATATTTTAATTGGCTGCATAATGAGATGGCCTTTTGTAAAGTACATACTTGGAAAGTTCACTGTTAAAGTGGATCTCAAGTTCTGCACAGGATAAGCATTACAGTGAAACTAATTGTAAGTACAGCACGGCTATGTTTCAGCTTTTGAAATGCAGATTATTCATGTATTGCTTTTTATTACCTGTTTAGCTGTTTTCAGTAATTTAATGGGCTCTGAAATCCAACTATTTCACAACATTATCCACGAGTTTTTCATTTGTTTAAGAGAAAATGGCAAAGTGTTATACTACAGTTACAGGATGTTACTGATGTAACTGTAAAAGGATATTATCATTCATTGACTCCTAAAACAGCTGACTTTAAACAGATAACCTAAGATCTTCTAAGACATCACTTTTAGACTGCTTAATTCTACTGCAACCTTTTGTTTCTGCAGATGATTTGTCTTAATTTTGCAAGGCGATATCTTCCAGTTGGTGGAGCAGGGGCAGCTTTTACCTTCAGATGATGGGATCCATCCCCACCGTAATTTCAGAACCCTTTGTAAAACATTTCTTGTCCCTCCTTGTGGTGCACATGGCTGGTGCACACACTTTTCTAGCCCACCACATCGCAAAAGTGGAAGCACAACTTCAGTGGCAAATTCCTTGGCTATCCCCAAGGTCACAGATGTGGGCAGGTGCATATGAGCGTGGGCTGACTGAAAAGAGTCTTTTAGGATATAATTAGAAGGTCTCAAAATCCCATCATTCCTGCAATTTTTTTGTTGAAGTGGTAAGTATTTCTTGTATAACTGAGTGCTTCAGAAGTTCTTTTTACAGTGAAGCTGAACAAACTAGATTGGCTTTGTGTTGGAAAATAAGTGCAATAAAGGCATTGCTGAGCTCTTGTGCATTTGTATGTCTATGTGGTAGGCAGCTCTTATTGAGGATTTTCTTGGCTATCCACAGCCTCTTAGAGAGGGGCATGTGGCAATTTGGCTGGATTTTGAAAAAAGGTCATGGAAGAAAGTTGGAAAGGCTTTTACAGGATGTAAAGCAACTTTTTGTCTGTTTTCCAAAATCTAACCACTAGTTTTTTTTGTCTTGTTAGGGTCGTTCTTCTAATAAAAAATTCTACTGTAGTTTATGTAAAGCATATGCACACACTCACACACATTTACCATTGTTCAGATCCCCATCAGATAAAAAGATATCAACACCAGCAGTGTAGTGAGTAAACATGATTTCAGAAGACATGACAACAAAATGTTTCAGAGGTAAAGGCTTGGAAATGTCTAAATAATGAAAAACTATAGAAAGATTTTAAAAGTGAGTTGTACTTTTAATGCAAGTACTTCTATCCATTTTTTCATAAGATATCTTAAACTGTCAGATTTCTTTAAACTTCCTCTTTTCTACATATTTTTGGTACTTTTAATACTTAGAAAACATAATGCTTGCTTGGGCTTTTTTATCTTCTCAAGGAAGTGCTATAAAACATCAAACCAGAAAGTGAGAAAGCCACATTTGAAAACAAGATCTTTAAGGTAGTGACCTCAGTGAAGTCCTGATCCACTGAGACACTGAAGCACGTATAGCTGGAAGCATGTAAATGGTTCTATTAACAGCAAAGAGAGTTCATTTGTGCTTAAAGTTTTAGGTTGAAGCTTTGCTGATTCAGAAGCATATGGTGTTCGGGTTTGGTCTTTCAGTTGTATCCTAAGTTGATGTCAAAAACAAATTGTTATTTTTCTGTGAATATTTTAGTGCAATAACAGAAATATAATTGCCCCAAAAATCCTACTGCATTAATTTGTTCTTGTTTAGTAGAAAAGTCAAAGATAAGACAGGCCAGAGAAATGAGCAGCTTTTATGCCTTCAAAGTTGCGCCAGGTCAGCTGGCAGCACCCTGATGGGTTCACCTGGCTGCTAACTTTGCAGTATTCAGGCAGCACCTTTTGTGCATTTTTTTCTGTAAGGGAGAAAAAAAATCAGAGTTTTTATTGTAGTGTCTTTCAAATGCACTGCCTTCATCAACGTTAAATAACTCCCATTTTATTTCAGAAGTACTTGTTCCTGTGAGAGCTAAACGCAATACCCGTTGTCATACGTAGCATTCAGCAGGCACTTGCCTCCCCAAGCATCCAAGGTTTGTTCCCCACCATCATATCCACCACACATCTCCTAGCTGTTTGAAAAACCTCAGCTAAGCTGCTTACTTAAGATTGAAAAATGGCTTGAATCATGATAATACTGAGTTGCTGTACTGCTGCAGAAGCTGAGGCTACACTCTGCCTCACAATGGCATGGACATGCCTGGTCTGCCAGGACACTTTCTGGCCCTGAAGTGGTTCCCAGTACAGCAGCAGTCCCTGTTGCAGCCTCAGTGCTTCAGAAGAGGCAGCAATCTAGGAACTGGTATCTCAATTTCTGTTTTGTATGAAATTACTTCCATGAGATGTTTGAATATGTTTTCGTGAATCAAATATGTTTGAATTATTTACAGAATGTGCTAGCTTCAAAGAACCAAATTAGAGTATAGTAGCATGTTTCAGGACCTCAAAAAAAAAAAAGCTCTGCTCCTGCAGGTAATCACTGCTCTAATGAACAAACTCAGGAGAGTGAAATGCATAAACAGATTCTGTGGGAGTACAGAACACGTTTTCAAGTTCAACGAGTTTGTTGGTGTAATATCTATGAAATGCTGCAAATGTTAGTGGCAGAAGAAATAACGGTACTAAAACTTTATAGTGCAATATAGACTATAAAACATCAAAGAGGTAAGTACCTTTTTTCAGTATGAATTAATACAAAACTAGAATTTATTCATCTACAATGGATTCAAATACTTGCAGAAATCACTATATTTGAATTTTACATCCAAATGGATCATATTTAGCCTCTGTGCAGCTGACACAATAGTTATTTCAAGTTCTTTGTATTTAATTCAGCAGTCAGAAACTCTACCATAAACCTTAAGGACATTCATATTCCATAATTCAATTTATAGCAGCTTCAGTTACTGTAAGAAGTGTCCTTATAAAAACAACATCCAAACATTCCCTACATAATCCTGCACCATAAATTCCATATGAAATTAACTTGGTTTTAAAGTCAATTCAAGATTCCTTGATGTTTGGAGATTCATCTGGGTAGCTTCAAGTTAAACTGTGTTATTTCTGTACTTTATGTGTATTCACTGAGTATAAAAATTGTAGAATAAGATTTTAACTGGAAATTCTCCAGGGAAGTGTTTGAGACAGAAGATGGTATGTTCATGTGTAGCTGTATTGCATCTACTCTGGTAACAGAAAGAAAAGTATGTTTTTTTCAGTAAACTGAATGCCTGTCTCTCAAAAATCTCACAGGGAATTGTTATTTATAATACCAAGCTGCTGTTTTAAGACGGGTGCCTTTTTTTTTGTTGTTTTTGACCTTCACCAATAATAAGGATTACAGACAGCAAATCTGATCCCATAATGAGTATTTTACCACTTTCATTCTTGTCGGTGTTTTTGAAGGTAATGTTGAATTTCTGTTGAGATACTAAGGCTGAAATTTAGACCAGTCCTGGTTATTAAGAGAAACTGATCCTAAACATATCAGGTCTGTAAAATATAGTCATATTTGTGATCAAAAAACCCTCACATGTGGACAGCTGAAAATCTGTTTACTTAGTATTGTTCTTAAATCCCTGCAAGGCGAAAGAGAAATACAAGACGTCATAGCTCTCCCCGCTTTCTTTTCCTTGCGGCATATCTGACCTGTACATCAGACCTTCAGTGATGATTTTACAGAGAACTTTTTACCAAGCACAAGTAACAGCAGCCTACCTTGTATACTCTGATCAAAATCAAAGGCCTTTCTGTATGTCGGGGGTATCCTGTTATTAAACCCTAACATTATTAGTTTTTCCTTCCTTTTGACAACAGAAATAGAAACATGTCAGTGAGAGAAAGTCTTCAATTATCTGGACTTTTTTGAAGGGCAGATCTGAGACTTCTGAACCTCATCCTATTTTTATCAGAGTTTGCTACAAATATGGGAGAAGTGGCTTGGCTGCTTGTCAAATCCTCCAGATTCAACTTCAACGCCCCATCCCTCTCACTGGCTTCGTCTAGACTTGGATTTGTAGGGGGTTTATTTGCAAATGTTTGCTCACCCTTTCTAACCTGTGTGAAAATTCAGGAACTTTTAAAGCAGATTGCCTCTAACAAATACTGATCCAAACTAGCTAAAACTTTCCAGGCATCCATGGTCATGCTCAGCCACTTGGCATTACTGTAGGCACCGGCTGCTTGTTCCTATGCTGCTGAAACCATCACGTTGGTGGATTTTTCTCCCTCTGAGTCCAGCATCTGGTCAAAGTACCACTAAATGTCATCCAAACTAAGTTAGCAGATATTGCACAGAGGCAGGTGAGCTTGGGCATCCACTGCACATGACTCAACCAGCAAAAGCTTTTTTGAGTGATGGCTATTTGATTAGCCTAGCATAATCCATAGACCTTGGTGACGGTTTTCTCTCAGGCAGAGAGAAAATATTCCCAAATATTTGGGAAAGGAAAGCTCTGTGAGACATGGGTGCACATACGTTCAGCTGAGGAGGATATTCAGAAAAAAATATGTGATACTCTGTCTTGCAACGTGCATGATCCTCAGGGACTCGTTTAGGCATCTTTCATACAGAGACAGACTTTGGGTCTCCCAAAAGTCATATTCAAAGCCTGCAGCTAACCAGCTTATAGAAACTGTAAATGTCGAGATGAAGGTCACTTTCCATGTTTTACTGTGATTTTCTGGTCTTTCTCTTTAAAACATGATGTAGTTATTAAACTATCACAGATTCTAGTTCCTAAACATTCAAGGATGTTTGTAGCCTTCATCCATTATCATTGCCTTTAGTATCCCAGGATAGAGGAACAGGTTTTGTGAGGATGGTGTGTAAGGTTTTTCTTATGAAGTATCTTAATTATGTGAATGGAGCGATGTTTATCACTGCTGTGCAGAAACACTCCTGCCAAAGAGAAAATTGCTTGCTGACTACCAAAGCCAAAGGAAGAGAGAGAGATGGATCTATGGAGGAGTGAACAAAGGGAGAGGGAGAGGCCAGCCCAGAGACAGATGTCATTCTTTTCCATTGTGAAAAATACACTTTTTTTTTTTTTGAAGTCCACACAGTTACGTAGCCGGACATTCTCTTGACCGGTGTCTACTTCATTTTTAAAATACAACTTTCATTATGTGTTAGAGCTCATACAATATTCATAAATACAAGTGTGTCTGCATTGCTTCCCTTCCAACTTAACCTTCAAGCTGCTGAAGTGAAAATTAGGTTTTGCTAGTGTTGCTGTTTTGGACTTGACGTAATGTTTGCAAATGATACCAGAAGACTGGTTCTGTGGATAACTCCTTCATTTCAGAGTGGAAAGGATGGACCAGATAAAAGGTGTGAGGAGTAATCTTTGTCTCTCTGACAGAGATAATTGCCACTGCAACACGAAATTTTGGCTAATCTCTTTTGAACAGGTAGACGGATTCTTTGAATCCCTGCTGAGAAAAAAAGTTGCATGATTCTAACTCCTTACCTTGAATTAATTAAGAGTTTTTTAAAATGTTGAAACATAAGGCTTGGGTTGCCTAAACATGAGAGACATGGTTAAGAATTGAAATATTACACCTTTCTGCTTTGCAAATATGTCAGGAAATGTTAAGACCCAGTAAAGCATGCAGAGACATCTTATAAAAACAAAATCAGAGGTGCATCCGTGAAGTATTTTTAGCCAAATTAAGACCTGGTGTTTAAGCAGGTGCAGCTTCCCCATAGTGTGGATAGAATTTACCATAAACTGCAGCCTAGAGTTATTGACATTAAAAAGCAGGTGGAATAAGTTTATCCTGTTTTAATTGGGCTATAATATTTTCTCATTAGAAAACAAAGCAGCCACCTTGGCATCGCAGGCACAGAAATCATCATGAGTTTCTGCTGCACAGAAAGGTTAAGAAGCTGCTGCTTTTTTCTTGTCTTTTGATCAGGTATTTAGAACTGAAAGCTCACGTTATGTTTCTTTCTCTTCATGATTTTTAATACTTTTTTTTTTTCTTCCATGGACTGTGAAGCCTAAACTCTTTTCTGGAAGAAAAGAGTAACCATTGTCCCTTGGTGACTATTCAGGCATGTCTGCAGCTTGTGTTGCTACATCCAAATTAGCTTGATCTGAGACACTGGGCAAATTCTTGGAAAACCATATACTCATTCTCTGAATTAAGAATCCACTGGTGGTGTTTAATTTAAGTAAGGGTTTTTATGGATAGACATTTATACTTTTTTATACTGATGATATCTGAAAGGTGAGAAATGGTTTGAGTCTGAAGAATGTGACTGAGACTCAAGGGATCTGTTTCCTCCTCCATCCCACTACACTCATTTCTCATCTTGCTCTTGAGCAAGTCATTTACATCTCTTTGCATCAGTTTCCCGGTGCATATAAAGGAGATCTTACAGCTACTTTAGAATGATTCATTAATAACACTAATATTATTTCCTATATTCACCCATATTGTTCCATTGGGACATAGACTCTGTGCCTATGCAGTTACTTCTAGGAGAAACCCCTTTATAATTGGAGCTCCTTAAGTGTTTCTAAGTATCCAATTAGGGAAGCTGGTTTGCCTAAACTAAGCTGCCACATCCGTGGATGTGGCACATGCTCTGGCAATGAGACACCTCAGAAAGACAATGATTCTCCAGCTGTCACTGATAACATTTATCTACCTCTGTTCCACTTTCAAACTCCCTTCCAATGGTAAGTAGAGAGACAATTCTTCCCATTTATAACACATGCAGGTTACAGACACAGAGTGCATACATTTCGAGTTTCTGTGCTACAACTGTGATGAACAAATACTTCTCCTGACGTCCTGCAGTGCTGTGTGCTCTCCACTCCACATGAGGATGGAGAAAACTCACTGTTCTTTGGAGTCCTTCAACACCTTTTAGGTTTGGCCCACTTGGTAATTAATGGATGCCTTGAAAGCTTGCTAGAAAATGTATTTCTTTAGCACTGCAGCACTTCTTCATTTAGTACTTTGTGAGTAAGTTGTAAAAATTTGCCCTGGAGACAGGGAAATGCAAATATAAATTAGATGGAGCACTAATAACATTACATTACAGAACAATGCAAACCGTTTTGGACACCCCACAGAGAAGAAATCCATGCATTCCTTTCTGAATCATCTTTATGGAAATTTCTGTAAATGTGCCGTTATTAAAAGAGAGCAGCAATTATTTCCTTCTTTGGTTCATCAGTTGCAGGGAGGGGGAGAATCAGCAGGGGAATTAATTTTGTTTTCTTCTCTCTTCTTTTTCTCTTCCATGTGCTTGTCAGAGAGCTCTCACATGACAGGAACCAACAGTGCAAAAGCCTCCACTGGTAGAAGTGAGCAAGGAGGATGGGAGAAGTGGTCAACATCGTTACAGATGGGGCTCTGTAGGTGGAAGTAGTTAAGAGAGTAGCAGAAGCAGGCAAGCTTGCAGCTAACAAGACTACTCAGGAAGCCAAAGCTATTAAGATATGTTGACATAACATTTGCAAGCTTCACAGGGGTCATAATTATAAATTAGATTTAGTATTGATCAGACAGTTCAGCATCAGGGCTGAAGGAAAACTGGACACCAGAGTTCTTTAGAAAATTGGCACTTCAGATTCTGCCTTCTGATTAACACAGAAGAGCTGAAAACCCTCATCTCCTGGCTGACCTCAAACAGTGTCACTGCTGTTCTCTTCCTGGGGGCAAGTGGGAAGTTGCAGTCATTTGGAGGTGGTATAATCGTTCAAAATTGCAGGTGCAGTCAAAACAAGGACGTTAAAAATGTGCCTGTGAGATATAAGCTAAATCCAACACGTCTGCAATGCTAGCAGCTCCTCGCTAATGAGGCCTACTGGAGATTTTGCAAGCATATCGTTCAGGATGAAAAAACTGACTGGCTGTGTGTTACAAGGTGTACTGGGGAAGGGATCTGGTGATTTAACACTTGGGGAGAAAGCAGCTAGTGATGCTCATTAGATCAATGAGGATTCCAGCGTTATACTTCAAATCATATGCCCTCTCCTCTAACATTCACCTTTTGCTTTTGCAATGCCCACGCCTTCCTCTTTCTTCTCTTTTCTCTTTCTTTTTTTCTCCTTTTTGTTCCAGCAGTGTATTTGCAGGCCTTTCCAGTAAGCACCACTAGAGCAGAAAATACCCAAGGTTTATAAGGAAGCCACAGGTAATTCACTGCAGATGAAAGTTTCTTTGTCCAAAATGAAGGTTTTGCTGCCCTCTCTATCACTTGGCAGTGTGTAAATTCCCAAAGACCATTGTTGCTGGCAGCTTGACAAGCATGCAGGGACTGGGTGCTCTCACCATGCCAAACGCTGAATAAAACACAGCAGTCGGGGTGATGATGGTGATCCACCTTGTCCCACTCTGCCCACCAGCCAAATACCCTTCCTATGGTGCTGAGACTGAGTGAGTGACTCAAGCACAAGTCCCATATCAAGGCATGATGACACTCCTCCTGCTTCCTTCTTCCTCACCTAAGAAAACAGCAACATAGTCCCAGGTGCGAGCTCCACTCCGCCCTGCTGCTCATAGCATTTCTGGGTGGTTGTCCTTGGTGTCTCATTACACAGATTGCAAGTCCCATTCCTTGGTCCCAATCCTAACACTTCCCAAATGCACTGTTCGTTTGGGGATCTCAGGCTGCCTGCTGGCTGTGTAGGAGTTGCATGTTGTATTCACAGTGTCCTCCCTTGTGTCCAGACCTCTGTGGTTTGCTCTTGCCACCTCTTCCAACTCCCAGACATGACACAGGGCATCTCTGACCCTGAGCAGACATTCATGGCCCACCAGGTAGGACTGGCACTGGCCTTTCCTTGCACCTCTCCCCTCATCCTTCTCCACACAAACTTTAAAATGCTTCATGTCCACAGGCAGCCAAGAATCAATGTTTGCTCTTAAGTAGCACTGAGTTGCTACCAGATCCCTGGAAGCCATTGATGTTCAAATGGAGAAACCCTAGATGCCATGTCAGCATTTAGCAACTAATACTTAATGAAGTATAAGCTCCATTTTTCTTGCCAGCGAGGAGAGGGTGGACAGTGCGGCCCTACTGAGCTTAGCTGTGGTTCCTGGGGATCTTACCAGGACACTGTTGCTGCCTTTCTTCTGTTTCTCCAACTTCTTGCAGGAGAAAGGATTCTCTCAGAGTCACTTCCCATATCTTTGGTCTCTTGTGGGGACAGGAAAGTGGGAAATGTCCTTCTGAAGACACACACAGGAAGCCAGGACTGCTCCGTGGACCTAGGAGCCATGAACCTTTTAATTAATAGGGACTGAATATCTGCTGATCCTTCCCACAGCAGACTTCAATAATCCTTACCACGCCTTGGCTGGTAAGAGGTGTGTGGCCAGTGCACTGGTGGCCATGGCCAGGAGCCAGGGAAGGGCACAGGGCAGCCACCTCCTCGGGGGAGCCAAAGCAGAGGAGATCACCTCCCTCAGCCCACAAGCCGCGGTGATGAATTATGGCTGAGTGGCATGGGGAGGCAGCAGGCATGGTGGCATGGGGACAATGGCTGGCAGCAAGAGGGAGGCCACCAGCATTCTCCTGCTGCTGCACTGTGGTGGTGGGAACAGGGGTGCTTGAGCACTTGATGGCAGGGAGTGCTTGGAGAAAGAGTCTTTGAGTGGGACTACTCAAGCCTTTATGTCACGTCTCTTCAACCACAGTGCCCCAGTGAGGAGCAGAGACTGCTCATAAATTGCAGTTTAAGTCCATAATACCCCTGCTCTAAACTGTCATCAGATGGTTACAGGTAAAATAACAAGACAAAAACAAAGGTTGGAGAGGATTTTTATTGCTTTTAAAAGGTCTCCCTCACAAGATGCTTGTCACATTAAAAAGGTGGGGGAAAATAGAATCCCCACCTATGAAGTGGGGAAAAAACAATACTTTAATCACCGCTCCTATTTATAATGTAATCTTTCTTACATTTTATTTCAAAGTGCTTTATGCAGGATGTCTTTTGTAATCATTTCTCTTTCGACTTTCTGGAAGATTATGCTAAATGTCAAAATGTCTCTTTGGGCTTATAAAATGATGCCATAATACAGCATCACTTTAACTTAGAACAGCTAAAACAACCTACAAAATAAAATGGAACATTTTGACATTAATTGAAAAAGTTATCTCCTTTTCTATTTTCAGCAGATTCATGTCAGCATTTAAAAAAAATACATTAGGTTACAGTTTATCACAACATGTGCAACCTTTCATTAGTTTTATAGCATTTTATGGTTCTGTTGCAGTCTTCTAATCAGCATTGCATCTGAACAAAATGATAAGCAGACTTTCTCCTTCCTCCAAAGTTCTGTTAATTTTAATCCTTATGCAGGATTCCTGCTGCAGCCAGGTTAGTCAGTTTCTTTTTTATTGACAACTAAATGTGAATAAAAACTGAATAGGACCACTACAGCATTCAGATTTGTTCCTCTAACTTTGAACACTAATAAATAGTTCTGCTAGGAAGTGCTTAATTTTCCATCAGAAGACTTTCTTGTACTAGCTGACATATATACTGTGAATATACCCTCAAGGTAAATTTATACTGGCAGTCTTGACGCATGTTTACTAAATGCACAACACTGCACAAGCACATACACAGAAACACACACTAGGAGGGTGTTTTAATAAGGCTACCAAATTATTTTAGAAAGTCTCTGCAGAAAGACACCCTGCAAGTTTTCTTAAGTGGGTTTTGCAAATTATTTTTTTTAAAGGTGAGTAAAACACATTAACCAAATGCTTCTAGCTGAAATTAAAATGTCCATGATACCTTGCTTGAGTATAATAAATTTACCCCGTCTGATTTTCCTGTGATCTAGTTATATTTGTCTTAGAGTATAACAGAAGATACGCGATTTAAATTAAAGAGGTCAGAAACAGACATTTGGGATAGTTCAATAAAAAAGGAAAAGAAAACCGTGATGAAAAAGAAGCAAAGCGAAGCAAAGCAAAGCAAAGCAGCCAGCAACTAAAGAGCCAGCAAGGGACTGGTACTGCTGCCTTCATGGTACAGGCTGGTAAGAGCTTCTAAGCCAGGGCAAATCTCAGCTGACTGCTTGGATCAGTTTTCTTCCCAGCATACATCTCATAATTTCTCTTCATTGTTAGATCTGTTAATATAAAGCATTGTAATTTCCACTGTCATACAACTAAGAGAAAATATTTCTAAATCTTAGCAGTAAGAACACATAATAGTTTAGATTCTACTGTCAGCTTTAATTTACTGAAGCATTTAATTCCTTTTGTTATAATGAAAATGTTGTATTTCTGTTATTGTGTCCAGAGAATTCTGGTGGAAATTATAAGTTTTCTCAGATAAAGTTGTGTTTGACGATTTCTCTGATGAGGTGAAAGGTCAATTTGCTTATAGTTTCCATGCTTCATTAAAATTCAGCTTCTGTGCTGTGTAATGTGGGTAATATTAATTTTCTAAACATTGATGTACAGCAGCTGCTAACTAATTTCCATAATGGTTGTTCTATTCTAAGGGCATTAAACCTGAAACAAGGTGGATCCAAATGGAAAAAAATGTAGATGATTATTGGCCATCTGCCAAAAAGACGCTTGGGGATGTGAAATTTCTGGAATCACTGAAGGTTCATTTTGATCAAATATTCATATTCTGAGCCATGTGTCAACGATTTTACTGTTTAAAGACAAGGAGGTTGTGGAGGGGAATATTGACACCATCTTCCACGTGAGAGCTTGCTTTCAGAGTTCTTATGTAAAGGAAAATATGTCGCTAAAGAAGAATGGAGTTAACATTTAGAACACTAAGATGTGTTCAAAAGAAGGTGGAAAAGTAACAGAGATGCACATTTCTCCCCTGGGGAAAAGGGACTGGGGGGGAGAGAGGTCATAGTAATGCACTCAGCTTTGAAGTCAAGCATAACCATATGCATGACCATTTGGGAAATCTTTCATGTATTTTCATTTCCACAGGTTCATTATACTAGTGCCAGTAGACGGGACTACATTTTTTCACTCAGGAAGCAACAGTCCTACATTAACAGGTTCACATGCCCAGGTGAAGTCCCAGTTCAACACCTTCTCATTGCATCCACTCCAAGATACTCTACTGCTCTGCTCCCGAAAGGCACCTCCTTCTGGGAGAAATTGCCTACTGTATCCTATTCAGTCTAATTTTTGTTATTGTCAAACAATTTGCCAAGATCTATCTGCCATCAGCAATTAGTTTTCTCTAGCAGACTATTTTTTTGTTCCTGAGCATGCATTGAACAAACTGCCCCTCATTTTCTCCAGTGGGTTTGATAAGCAACATTAGCCAAACATGCATCCTCTCACAATCTGTGCAGTGTGGTTGTGTGAATCATCTTCCTTATTGCTCCAGTTTGACTGCTCCAGTTTGACTACGTGTCTTGGTAAAGTGGCACAGCACATGACAGAGTGTTTTCTTCCTGGTAAGCTCAGGAAAAATGTAGTAAACCAAAGAAGCTCTGTTTTACAAATGAAATGGTGATGAGGACTGTTTTGCCAGTGCAGGACTGATTGGTGCTCCACCTATGCTAACCCTGCTTTTATCGCTTCCATTTGCTCAATGTATGCACTGTGAAAAAGTGAATAAAAAGACAGCTACAGATGAAGGAATTCCTACTGTTGGGAGATCCCTCTGGGCTTACTAAATGCCAGTATGCATGTTGTTTTTTTTAGTAAGAGTAATGAGATGGAAACCAAGACTGTGAGGCATCTGAGGCTGTCCCTAGAAGAGGGCAATGGCATTCCCAGTGCTAATGAGATTGGGTTCATTGCAGAGCTAACCTACCATCTACATCAGGTGATGGGCAGAAATGAGATTTTATACCTGTTCCTGACTGTCCAGACCTGTTCTAAACTGTCAGGGCTTTGCACATGGGAAATACAGAGTGGTCTATTTTTCACCTTTAATTTCCCTTCTGTTCAGGCTTCTCTAATTTTGGTCTGGTTTCCACATCTCAGCAATAATTAGGTCAGCCATTGGTAGGATTTGGCTGTGCGTAACTCATGAGGAGAAAGTTTTAATGAACATCAGAAAAACCTACCCAGCCTGTCTGGGAACTGCACTCACCACTTCTGAATACTTCTGTGGCCTTCAAATTCATTTTTCAAGGCCTTTCCCTGCACTTCTGGAGTCTTTGTGAGAAGTTTCTCCAATGCCCATATTTTTTTTCTAACCTAGTCAGAGCTGTGTGCTGCAGTGTAAAACATTGACTTTATATCCTCTGCCCTTAATGATGTGTGCCTAGCATCAACAATCTGGCAATTCTGATGCAATAAATACCAATGAAATTCCCTTGAAAAATACTTTTGGTTCTTTGTGCTCTGGTCTTATAACATTAAATTGCCGAGATGCATGCAATGATGCATCTAGACCAGCTCCACCTGGTCTAAAGGAAGATTAGATCTAGGTGAGAGTCAAATTGTATTTCAGTCTTCCATAGTGTTAGTGACTTAGCTTAGCAGCTTCCTAAGCAAAAAAAGTGAGTTTGCACCTCTGTGATTAATAGTGCTTGATGGATGTTTCTTTTGTTAATTTATTTCACTGCCTTTTCAAGTGCGCTATACTTGAGCCCCAGTGAAATGAAATGGGAAATGAAGACTCTCTAATAATGAGAATCCTCTTTCTCTTGTTTTTTTAAGTTGATGTCACTTAAAAACAAGTGTAACTCTATTTTCATCTTTCAGAATAGCTTATTTCTGAAATTAGAAGAGACATAACAATTCTCAGCCAAAAAAAGTAGTATTTTAGGAAATGTAGATATTGCTGTAAATAAGGGCTTTGAACAAGAGGGATATGCTGGTTTTGGCTGAGTTAATTTGAGTTAATTGTCTCCATAGTTGCTGATTTGGATCTGTGTTTTGGAAACAATGTTGATAATACAGTTATTGTTGAGCAGTGCTCACACAGAGTCAAGGCCTTTTCTGCTTTTCACCTCACCCCACCAGTGAGTAGGCTGAGGGTGTACAGAGAATTGGGAGGGGACACAGCAAGGACAGTTGAGTCCAGCTGACCAGAGGGATATACAGATATCATATGGCATTGTGCTCAGCATATATCCTGTTTGACTAACCTGATAG
>WBNH01006809.1:282241-332292 GCA_013401255.1 Urocolius indicus | reverse complement strand
AGGGCATAATGCAATTAAAGAAACACAAGACTTGACTTACAACAATCAAATATATTTTCCCCCTGCAAAATAAAGGTAAGATTATATCCCATGTATTTGGTTTGGTACTATTTTGGAAAATTATGGAAAACATTGACACTAATTCCTGTAATAGATTACAAGGAAAATAATGAAGCAATAGAAAAAGAAAGGAATCTCATTTCAGACTGTGTACAAAGATAAGCCAGTAAAATATAGCAAGGTAGTGCAGGATGGCAATTTCAATATATTTTAATATGTAGTGGAAAATCAATGAAATGTGTTCACAAAGAACTTTTGATGTACTTGAATAACACATCTACAAGGTGGCCTTGTTGCATTTTCCTAGGGGAAGATTTTAGGTAACTCTTTTCATCCTTCTGATCTTAAGAGACCTAGAAAACTGTTATGACTTATTTTTAAGAAACAGCTGGAAGATTTAATGCTCTTTTAAATACAGACGCACAAGGGACAGAATCATTGGACTTTAAATCCCTGCCAGCAGTTTTAATGAATAAATAAATATGTGCCTTTTTGCCGTTACCATACCAACCTGAGCCAAGGATGCTATCCTTTTATTCTTCTTACAGACATGCAGAAAACCCCTGTCTACTGAAAACAATTAGGTTAGCTTTTTATAAGTGAAAACACCTACCATTTATCTCATGAGTTACACAAAGTTTTGCTTGAGGATGAAAACCATGAAAGGGGTTCTTTGGTGTGTTTGTTTAATTCTTGTTGTTTTAGTGTGCAAGTTTGTTGGCAGTATTTATTTATTTATTTATTTAAAGGAAATTGTCTAAATAAGCAAATTGGAAAAGGCTAGGAAGACTTTTTCGTCAACCTGTTTTCTGACACGGGGGCACTTGAGAGGCTAGGAATGAGTCTTACATGCCCTGCACAGCGGCTCTCAAGTCATCATCCAGAGTGTCCAGACTGCAACCACCACCCAAAGTAAAACAAACAGCTAAGCTGAAGGTTAAAATAACTCCAGTATGTGCCAGAACACCCAATTCCACATTTAACACAGGAACAGTTCAAAGCCCACCTGACGAATTCCAATACTCTCAGGGCTGTTGGATTACATCAGCCCATTTAAACTACCAGGAGGTATTCAAGAGTTGCATTTATTTGTAATTACAAATATATTTTTATGTATGTGCTTATAGGTTATCTTTTTATACATATATACACATGCATAGACCATAATTGCATTGCCTAAACAGCTCCTTGAACAAAATAGCCGCTGTTGGCCTCTCCACATACTACAAGCTCCACAAGTGCACTCTGACCTGTTTAGAGAGGGTAGATTTCTGCCAATGTTTTCAATATTTTTTTGGCTCTGCAGGTTTCTTCTTTGAAGTCCTATCTGAATTATTTCAATATTCTCTGCTGCACATCACCAGGCAGAGATGACTTTTGCTGGTGTGAACTCAGATCCTGCAACTTTATGCTTTTTACAATGGCAGATCTGACTCTTGACATAAGCTGCAGAAAAGCCAGGTCAAGTATTGCAAATCTTGGTCAGATGATAAAGTAAAACAGCTTCATCAGAAAGCTCAGACAGTGTGGCTTGGATCAGTGGACAGTGAGGTGGATCAAGAGCTGGCTGAATGACAGAGCCCAGAGAGTGGTGACCAACGGCACAGAATTGAGTTGGAAGCCTGTGGCCAGTGGAATTCCACAGGGATGGGTTCTGGGGCCAGTCTTGTTCAACATCTTCATCAACGACCTGGACAAGGGGACAGAGTGTACCCTCAGCAAGTTCCCTGATGACACCAAACTGTGAGGACTGATTCCCCAGAAGGCTGTGCTGCCATTCAGTGAGATCTCGATGGGCTTGAGAGTTGAGCAGAGAGGAACCTTATGAGGTTCAACAAGGACAAGTGCAGAGTTCTGCATCTGGAAAGGAACAACCCCATGCACCAGTAAAAGCTAGGGATTTACCTGCTGGAGAGCAGCTCTGCAGAGAGACCTGGGAGGGCTGGTTGATAATATACTAACCATGAGTCAGCAATGTGCCCTCGTGGCCAAGAAAACCAGTGGCATCCTGGGATGCATTAAGAAGAGTGTGGCCAGCAGGTCGGGGGAGGTTCTCCTCCCCTTCTACTCTGCCCTGGTTAGATCTCAACTTGGGGTTCTGTGTCCAGTTCTGGGCTCCTCAGTTCAAGAGGGACAGAGAACTTTTGGAGAGAGTCCAGCGCAGAGCCACCAAGGTGATCAGGGGACTGAAGCATTTTCCTTATGAGAAAAGGCTGCAGGAACTGGGGCTGTTTAGTCTAGAGAAGAGGACACTGCAGGGGGATCTCGTTAATATTTACAAATATCTAAATGGTGGGTTTCAGGAGGCTGGGCTTGTCGATGGTATCTAGCAACAGGACAAGGGGTAATGGACAAAAGCTGGAACACAAGAAGTTCCACTTTAACTGAAGAAAAAACTATTTTACTATAAGGATGAGAACCCTGGCCCAGGCTGCCCAGGGAGGGTGTGGAGTCTCCTTCCTTGGAGGTCTTAAAGACCCACCTGACCATGTTCCTGTGCTACCTGATCTAGGTGGACCTGCTTCTGCAGGGAGGTCGGACTGGATGATCTTTTAAGGTCCCTTCCAACCCAACCATTTTATGAAAATAGTTCTTATGAGGAAAAAAAATGCAGCCCCTGGGGATGCACCCTGAGGGATATTAATCAACTGCCAGTTTTATTAGCTTCAGCTGAATTTGAATCCAGCAATTTCTTCATCCTGGGGGTAGTGTTTTAGGACAGGAAAAAGAAAATTACTTTTTCCAGACTCAGATTATCAGGTTGCAAGATGAGTTGCCTTGTAAGAGGATTTACACTAATTACATAAAATATCATATAAAAATGTATTCAGAAAAGAATAGATCTGAAAGCCAGAAAATTAATATGCACTCTGATAAGAGTCTCGCCATCCTGAATTCCCATGTAGAAAACTGCAGTCAGAGTGCCTAGTAAGAGACACAAACCACAATTACTTTATAGAAATGATTACTTGGCAATGAAATGCTTAAGAGTTCTTTTCCACACTCGTTTAAATGACTCCCAAATAGTAAGATCGATAACCACGAAACCCTGTCTTGTTTTTGTAATTAAAGAACACTGAGACAGAATCCATCCATAACTGGTTCCTAGTAATCACAGCATGATTGCGGTCTGACTGCCTTACTGGACCAACCATCTCATTCCTATGCAGCAGGTGTAAAACAACATTTCCTCCATATATTCTCTTTAAACTGCTGTAGTAGGTACTCTGTAAACCCCTTCTATCCATATACAGTTTACAGACCCACATATTTTTTTTATCTTGCTGAACACAAATTAAATATGAAATTGGAAGTGTGCTTGGTTTAAGTAAAGGTTATGATTTAGTAGAAATTTGACTTGGCCAGATTCACATGAGTGCATCCAACAGTGGAAACACACGTTGGTCTGCTAAACATTATTAAATCATATATGGCAAAACTCTGCTAACAGAGATATCTATGCGAAAAAAACTGCATCCCCATGGGAAAGCACAGGATCAAGAGGAAATGTGAGAAAAGCCTGCTCCTTTTACAGCAGACTGAGAAAAGCCATTTTAGCCACCATATCAAAAGACAAAAAAAAAAAAATGTTCCCTTTTCCAGCAGCAGGATATAAGTACACAGAGACAGGCCTGCTGGCACCAAATCTACAGGTCTCCCCCTCAGGAGCAAAAGCAGCAAAATTAGTTTAAATAACCCATGCGAGAGAGTCTCAAGTTTGGTTTTGTTGTTTTTTTTTAAAATGCATACAAATATTGGAAGAGCAACAAGAAGTCAAAATCTCTAATTTACAGCAACATAAAACTTATTGAACTTCTAAATGTTAAAATAATACACCTTCAGATTTGCTTAGCTTGTGGTCCTGCCAATCTTGAAAAATATTAGAATTCATCTGTTTTGATAAAGTCAAATATGCAGCAAAATTCCTGCTAAACCTCTTGTTTTTACCAAGACTGTTCTTTTGATTCTTATCAAACATTTTAAATCAATTTGACAAGTATCACTCATATTGTGTGTGTATATATGTATCCTTGGATGATCATCCTCCTTCCCTCTCACGGGAATATTTTTCCTTCTTTCTCAGTCTGTGGAGAAACAGGAGCAGTTATTGAAATATTGATCCTATTGAGAACAATGAGAGTTTTGTCATCTGATCCTGCTGCAGTCAGGTTCCCCTCTCGCTTCAGAATTTACTATGATTACAAAGAGCTGATTTTCCTAATGGGTCCTTCCTACAGGCAAGATTTTCAAAATGACTCTTCTGTTTTGGCAGGAATCCACTCCCTTAGCAACACTGAGGAAAACCAAGGTAACTCACAGACATGTATATTATTTCACTGGGGCCCAGACGAAGACCCATGCAGTTTGGGGTGGCACTGAGGAAGTTTTTCCACTTCTTCCCCTTTTTAATTTTGTCTCCAAGTCATAGATGAGTAATTACATAGTGCCCAAGGGAATAAAACCTCCTTGGAGAATATTTGTTAATGATTGTGAAAGCGGAGGAGGAAAATCAGTACAAAAGGTGCTCAGCTGTTTTCCCCATATGGCTGTTATTGCAGGTTTATTGCTTCAAGTATAAACAAAATATACAGTATAAAACATATTGTATTATGACAAAAGAAACTGCATTCCACCTTGAGTTCTGCATTGACTCACGTTACTCTGAGGCCACAATCTCAATCTGAAGTGATCTCCTGCTTCTGGACATGTTTACATGAGGATTTCTTATACCAAGACTGGATCTGAAATCCAGGGAACCACACAAATCAAAACAGAGTCAGTACCCTTGAGCAACTGTGGAAAGCAACTATTTTTAAGATGAAGTCCAAGATGTACTGCCATTTTAATCTAGTTTTGAAACATGTTCCATGTCATATAATTTAACCCAAGACATCATGCAAAGATAAAACTAGCTGTGATGGCAGAGAAACAGGACTCAAGACAGATGTTTTATGAGGCCAACCAGGCTCACATTTGCAGTGAAAATCTACCAGATGCCTCAGGGAAAAGAGTCCCTGCGTGAAAATGTTGATTTCAGACTTACAAAGTATAACATTTATTTTACAGGAAGATAGGAAATGAAAGGCCTGTGAAAAGCCATAACCCTACTTCAGTAAAACCGAAACATACCTGTTTGCCACGGTCACTCTGCTAAGAGCATGGAACAATATGCAGTTTTACAAATCTGTCCTCCATACCATAAACTCCCATTCTGAATCTCTTCACATAGAATGTCCATCCTTGATAAAGAGCCCACTTCCAGAAGTACATGAGGGACAAAAAAAAAAAACAAAAAACCACACCACAAAAACCCTGTGACCATTAACTACTCTCTTCAGTTCAGTTTTATTCACAAGATTAAGAGCGTTGCACTCATCTCCTCTTAGGGGTCACTGATAAAGATATTAAATAGGAGAATGAGCTGGTCCCAACTGTTTTTGTCTGGCTTTGACTGGTTCTGAGCAGCTACAACAAGCTTTCCCACCTGCTTTGACCTTCTTCTTGACACCCTGCTCACATAAAGCAATATAGGATCAAATAACATAAGGCTTCAAACTTTTAGCTCCTTCAGTAATATATTTATCTCATACCAGTGATTCGGCACAGTTTACCTTGTAGTTTAATAAGAATTGGGGTTTGAACAACTGGCAAGGAAACTTGAATTATTCAAGTATGGGAACTTTTCATCAACATCAGAAAAAACTCCATAGGAAGA
Organism: Urocolius indicus; assembly: GCA_013401255.1. NCBI lineage: Eukaryota > Metazoa > Chordata > Aves > Coliiformes > Coliidae > Urocolius > Urocolius indicus. The sequence goes on along the minus strand of WBNH01006809.1, from coordinate 326,516 downwards.
GCAGCACATCCTACAGGCAAGCAATTAAAAGCATTTTGCTTACAGATACTTAATAACATTTTATAGTGGCTGTCAGCAGTTTTAGAGAATGTGGCTTTGAATATCAGAGCCAATAACAAGGGAAACATGAAAGGAAAACAGAATCTGCCTCATCATAAAGGAAAACACAGGACAGACAGAATAAAGGACAGATGCACAAAAGAGAGTAGTTTGTTGATAGCTTTTGAATAACAAGTAACCTGCCTCACTTGACTGCAAAAATAAACCAGAATACAAACATTAAGCGAGAAAAAGACTGCAAGATGGTATTTTAAGAGTTATGGTATAGCCTGCATGGATGTGCCTGTATTGGACTTGATGGCACTTAAATAGTAAAATTCTTTATTTGATAGAACAGCCACAGGGAAATCTATATTACCCACAGGGTACTGAGTGTAGAATCAGAAAGAAAAGGAAAAAAATAATATACCAGTGTACACTTTATAATGCTGGCCTGCCAACTGGCAGAGAAGTGACAGCTGTGGCTCTTAAGGCTGTTCTGCATAAAACAGGAAAACAAGGCATGAAAATAACCCACACCAATGTAAGAAGACAGGCATTCCTCAACCAACATAGCCTATAATCATCCCTACTTATTTATCTTGTCCCGACTATGAAAGATTTACAATATGTTTCTGGAAAAATATATATTCAGTGGTTGCATTAAAACCTTATCCTATACTTAGATATGAATCCTGTTCAATCATAAAAGTAAGTTTTTCTCTAATTTTCTTTTCTAGACACAGACAAGCCCCTACACTTGTAATGAATGAGTGTTTTTGTTCAAAGTGTACTTTATTGATTAGCCTCTTTATTCAAGAACACCATCAGAAACTCATCTACTTATTAATTTCAGCTTTATAAGTTATCTTAACACTCTCCCCTAGACACTAGTTCTTCCTCGGGCATATCTGTCATTTCTGTCAAGAGTACTTCCAATTAATTGGCAAGAGAACCTAGGAGGCACTGACTTTGTGGAAAAATGAGACTGGCATGAATTGCCGTAAAGATATATAAAATAATGAACAGCAAAACAGAAGTAAATTCATGCTCCTTACACCATGCTGTGCCAGCATGGACACAGCTTACAAGAAATGAAATGCAACATCGAAAGAAAAACATTGAAATGAAAGAGTGCATTACATAATGCAACATTGGACTGGAATGCATATCATGACGATGACAGCAGAAGTTTAGACAGATGACAAATGTTAGGCAGCATCAATTAACTGGAGGAAAAGCATCAAGTTTCATCTATCCTGAGAATAGAACATATTTTGTTTCATCTGTTTTACACAGTTGCGATGAACAGAATGAACTGCTTATTAAACATTGCTTTGGAAAACACATACAAGACCACAGAGCAATGTTCATTCCCAACAGAACCACATGCACTGCACATGCAGACAGGTCCATACTATTACACTCAGTAATATTTACTATAGTCCTTAGGACTGAAGTCAAGTTGCAGACCCAACCACAAGCCAAAGTTCAATGCTTATCTCTGTATACTAGCTCTGGTGGACACAAGGCAAATCTACATAAGATTAAAATACTAGGTAGAGCCCCTGAGCATGCACAACATCATCTTGATGAGTTACAGATGGAGAGAGAGCCAAAATCAGCCTCCTGCTCTTCTCCATTACAACAGTCCCACTAAACGTCACAGTGGCAGAAATCTAGCAAATCCCAGAAAAGCAATAGAAAGGCTAGGAGGCCAGTAGCAACGACCTTTAACAGTAGCTTTCATTGTAGACTTACTTTCCGTTCAACTTAGGCTCCTGCAGCTAATTTGTGTTTGAAAATGCCACTCACAATTGTGGCAATAGAATAAAAACGCCGGAATAGATATCAACCTTGCTTCTACTACCTCAGCTCTGTTCCATCACTTCACTTAGAAAGGGGCAGAGAACAAATCAACACAGTTTTGCAGACAAGTCAACATTCTACTTTTGATAGTTATTTTCATTCTAAAACGTGAATACAAGTTGCCACTACTTCATGAACATTTACTGTCAAGGAATTTAGTAAGTTTAATGAATATTTGGCAGGTCACAGTCAAACAGTATGGCTGTTAAACTTTGCATGTTAAAACATCCAAATACTTAAATACAACTAAAAACACTGGCAAGAGACCTTGAACGGTGCTTTGGGACTGTATTCACCAATTCCTACTGAAGCAGGTGCAGATGGACTAAACATCATTTGAGTCTTTAGAGTGAGATCTGTTCAGGTTTCTACATTTATGTTTAGCCATGAAAGATTTTAAATATAAATGTCTATTTTTATTAAAAAGGTAACCTTTCAGAGGCAAGCTCTAAGAAAATATTGAGACCTTTAATGGCAGTAGCATTTGAAAAAAAGTATTCTTCATATGTATTCTTATTGTTAACTATAAATAATCTACTATTGACTATTGGAATAGCTAGAAAAGAAGGAGCAATCAGTGTATCTGCAGATCTATTGCTGCACATGCACACATGATATATTGCAAGAACTGTGATTAAAACCGTAAAAACAAAAGCCACAGACAAACCTATATTTTTTGCTAACAGAATGTTAGATATTGACTACTCAAGGGAACTTTTAATCTGGGAAATGCTCTCTGATATACTTCTGTGTATTTTGATTTGAAACACCTACTGAATTTTTAAGTTTTCAAGATCACAGTGAGGGGAATCAAGACTTCGTTTATTTTTGTCACACAGATAATTTATATTTGCATAAAATGGATCTAGGATGTCACAGCTATGAAGACCAAAATTATGGCAGCGTAGGAAGGTGGCCCTCAAAAAACACTTGATGGATGAAAACAGGTAAGACAGTTGACAGCTGGATAACAATTTTTTTCTTGTACAGCATCATTGTATCATCACCATCTGCTTTGTGAAGTAGCTTTTAAAACTGGCTATGCATTTCAAATATTGTAACGCTTCTCAGGCTGTTAATCTTCCAATTACTTCTCTTAGTATCGTTAGTGAATACCACAACATATTTCTTTGAGAATTTAATAAGCTAGTCTACAATTATGAATAATTTCCCTCAGTGAATCCAGAAAGTTAGTAAAAAAGCAAGCTAAAAAAAAAGCTTTTTGCAACACTAGTTTTACAGGAACCTTTTAATATATGCAATTATAGGAATGTTATTTTATCTAATTTCATGCCAGTTTTATCCTGGTTCCAGCAACACACACTTTCCCTGCACCCAAGAGATGTAATGTGGGAGCACAGGACTGAGAAGTGCCTCCCATGCCCTGGAGTCCAGGCCTCTACAGGCAACTTCTATCAGTTAGGCTTACACTAAAATTCCTGTTGGGGAGCCTTTTTCACAAATGTCATTTTTCAAAACCTATTTCTTCTTTCAGAAACCCAAAGTTACATTTAACCGATCATCAAGATGTGTGGCTGCCACAGCTTGATGTTGCTTTACTGACAAAATTCTTTGATTTGGTTTAAGGTGACGTTTTAATCAAAGACAACAATTAAACTCTGGAACTAGGGTGGCTTCTCATGTCTTCATATATTTATTTGAGAAACCTAAACATTCATGCAGACTAAATCTAACAATTAAGCACTTCATAAACCTCCTTTTTCATCACTAGTCAGTACTTTTGTCGTTGTTAGACACATGCTCCTACCACAGAAATATAGAAGTTGTTAGCAATTTTCAGTGATATTAGCATTTCCAAACAGCAGGCAAAAAGAGTAACTCATTGACCAAGCAAAAGAGGAAAGCATCTCTTTCTTCCTGTGAAAAATACTTTTATGCTCCTGCTGGCACTTAAAATAATTCAGGAAAGTGTCAAGTGTACAACATACAGTACATTAACATCCATGAGAACCTGAAGAGACAAGAAAATTTTGCATCTACGTCAAAGATTTTTCATATTACAGTATCACACTACTTACTGTCCTCCCACGAGATTTTAAATCGAATCTGGTAAAGCTTTTGTTTAAAAGCAACACTGACTCAGTGTCCTGGGTTTGGCCAATATAGAATTAACTCTCCTCAGCTGCCGCTGGGGGGCGTGGCAAGGCTATTCAATCCCATGTAACATCATGCTCGGGATATAAGGGCAGCAGCTGGGCTGGGGTGGGGCTGTGGCCAGTGCAGGGACTGCAGTTCTGCTGTTGGGCTGAGTGCGGTGAGCAGTTACATTGGGTATTGCTCCTTTTTCTTTGGCCATCATTATAACTGTCTACTCATTGTGGTGTTCTATTAGACTGTCCATATTTCAACCCAGAAAGTTCTAGAACTCTCTCTTGATTCTCCTCCCCATCCTGCTGAGTTGGGGAGGAGTGAGTAACTGGGTGGTTTGGTTATTGTTCAGTTAGGGCTAAACCACCACACTCAGCTATTGCTTCCTAATGGGAGAAGACCACAGGCCAGCACTTTAAAACAGGCACTTCTTTCTCTGAGCAGCTCCCTGCAAAGATCCAAATTCCTTCAGAATGAACTGAGGCTTTATTAGAACTAAAATCAGGATAATTCACTTTTTAAATAGAGAAAACTCAAGAGTATCTAGATCAGAAGAAAAAGCTCCCAACCAACATCAGCTTGCTTACCTGGTCCATGCAAGCAGGTCAGAGTTTCCAGGGCTGGTGACATGCTGAACATATAAGGGACTACAGAGCCCAGCCCTATCCTACATTGCCTAGTTATAAGCTCTTCCAGAGAGCCTTCCGACATTGCTTTTGTAGCAATATCACACACAAGCCCTCTCCAGGACACCTGCTTTACCAGAATTAATCACGTGGATCTTCTCCACACCTAAATAACATAATATAGGCTTTGTTTGTGTTCCCCCTTCCCCTTTTAATGCCTCTGATTCAGAAAATCAAAACACCTATGCCAACATTTTGTTCTCTGTAATATATATATATAGATGTTAGTTTGTTGCGTTTTGTTGGGTTTTGTGTTGTTTTTTTTTCCTGAGGATGGGTTGAGGTTTTGTAGTTTTGTTTCTTGCTAGATGAAGTTAATGGAAATCCTTAAAAGTTGTGTGTCCTTCTAAGCATTGATGTACTCAAAGAAGTGTTAAAAAGTATCTTGAGAACTGTTATTTAAACAATGTTGTTGCAATACCTATGCTCTATGTGAAATATATATCCGATCTTCTTAGCCACTGAGGCTTCAAAAGGCTTGTCAAGCAGAAAAAGAGGGTGATGTGGTTATTTTGAAAGGAAATATGCTCTTTCAAGGGAAAAAGAAACTCCCAATAAGCATCAGATAGTTTAGTCCCATTCTTGAGTACAGGAGCTGCAATGTGGTTAAGGAACATCGGACCACCTATGGTACAACCTATTTAGAAATCCACTGATCTGCAGAACTGATGGCACTTAGAGGGAAACTTTACAAAAAGAGTTTTAGAGCATGTAAGTTTATTACAGAAAATGCACAATTTAACTCTGGAAACTCCATGGCATTCAACAGAGCAGTGTGCCATAATATTGCAAATGGCTACTACTAATCCTAAATGCTAGATGTTATTCCTACAGTTCTTTATAAATGATAGACTAAAAGAAATCCTAATGGTGAGCCACGGTAATTTTACATTTATTAGAGGGAAGGGGGCCCTGGAGCAGGAAAAACTATTTAGAAGTTGGCATATGAGTCAAAGGCATTTTCTGAGCTGCAACAGCCTGTGTAGTAGCTGCAGCTGGCAGGTAATCAAGTCTTGATGTGCTTTAAGTAACCACTATAGCAGCTTGGTTGGAGGCTGCTCATGTAGCTGTAGAAAAGAAAATGATAGCTGAAAATTAAACTGGAAAGTGACGTTCTGCTTTACAGCCTAATTCAACAAAGCATTTAAAGATATATTTAACTCCTGACACTTAATCTTTTAATTAAGTATATGCTTAAATGTTCTCATTTGGGACAACTAAACTCTATCCCTTTTAATTAAATATCATGTCTAAAAAGCAGTGTGATGAGAAGGGTTTTGTTATAGGTTTGGTAGTTTTTTCTGGGGCAGGAAGAAATTTGATGGAGAGACTGGGCGAAGAATGATAAGCTGCAATAAAAGCATATAAATGAATAATTGAATTAATCTTTCCATACCTCACAGTTTTCACACTAAGTTTACTGTATGTTTAGAGACTGTATTACTGCCTTCCCTTTCCTGACCTATTGAAGCTTAGCAGGATATTCAGTTCTGGGCTTTTTCACATTGTGTCCTTTCCACTATTGCTAAAACAGTAATGCTCAATGGCACATAGAGTATACAAAGCCCAAGCCCACTCTGTCTCTGGGTGACTGGCAGGCATAGGGAACTCGTAGAGTTGCTGTTTTCCTCATGTACAATTAGAGCCAGCAAGTGGAAGACAGATGGTTATGTCATGGTAAAATTACTAGAATAAGATGTAAATGGTTTATCATCCAAGATATGTTTTGCTTCTGTGTGCAGAAGCAAAATGAAAAAAGAATACAACCTGAATCAGGCTCATTCACAGTGTTTTCAAGGATTTTCTCAATTGTGATTGCACTCAGGCTATTGTCCTGTGCAGATCTTATGAGAGGGCAAAATGTAGGATTTACCCAGAAGCAATTGTGGATAATGAAACCAGTACTGTTTCTGGAGAGGGTAGCAAGCCTTGCTCCTAAATGAGAAACTATTCAAAGCTGAGAGTGAAGCTGGCTTTGCTTTTCACACACTGCCTTTACCATGAACTCAACCAGATTTATGGTTTTAGTAACAGAAGTGTCAAATTATTACCAGGAAAGGTAGAATATGGAGAAATTCGATTCTAATTTATTTTCTTGACTGAAATTTACCATGAAAATAAATTTGTCTAACTTGTAATGGAGTATAAAGGAAATTACACTAATGTGCAAGCTTAATACATTTCCTTGACTGATCAAACAGGAGCTACAACAAGAAAAAAAAACATGTGAAACATACCAGCACACAGGAATGTCATCTCTCAAAACATGACTTGTTTGCATTTTGAAAAGCTTTCAACTTGGTTATCTTCTGATTGCTGCTTCTTAAATTGCCTAATTGGGCTCTGTCCTCTGGTGTACATTGGTGTCTTTCATAGCTGCCAAGGAAAGTAAAGCTTGTCATCTTCCTGTGAACAAATGTTTATCTTGTACTGCCCCAGAGCACATTGCTTTTGTCTAGTTTTCTTTTTTCCCCTCTTCTGATGATTAGTCTCCATGTGCTTAATAATTTTATGTTTTCAGTTTCTACACAAGATACAGTGAGTAGTAAAAGGCTGGTATTTTAGATCTTAGTAATGCAGATATGGAATAAAAACCCCTGCAGTTGAAGCTAAAGGTCCAAAATGCCCTTCAGACAAGTATCTTTTCAATTTTTTTTTTTTTATTTTTGTGAACATAGATCTTGAACGTGAGAGTAAACTATGAGAGGCAACTAACATGGCAGCTGCTGCAGTTAAGAATTTTTCAAATTAAATATTAAGTCTTACTGGTTTTTATATGTAATCATTTGGGATTTAGCTATGGAAAAATACAGAATTTCCAGTATAAGGAAGATAAATTAATTTCTTCAAACCCTCTACATACCAGAATGGTTGCTTTGAAAAGAAGTTCTATGAGCATAGTAATAGAATTGACTTCCGAGAACTGTTCAATGGCCTAATCCTGCAGCTTTCCATCCGACCTCACTTGTCTGGTGGCTGAAAATGTAAACAGCAGAGCCAAGACCGTCTGCAAGTCTAGTTACACAATTCACCTTTTTTCTGAAAGAAAATAAATAATCTTTTAAAAGACTCATTCCTACAAAAAATGTATGGAATTCAGAGTCAGGTACAGGACTGTAGTTCCCAAAGAATCAAAACTTCATAGTTTTTGCACACTCATTCTAATGGATACCACTGAAATACAAGGGACCCTGTCTGGAAAACACAACTTTTGAGGTTTGAAAGCACAGTGATGTGTCTGTATGTCAAAGACATTTACCTTCCTCTTTTTTATGCTGTTTATAAAGGTATGGAATCAAAAAGTAGTGTAATGTTTTACTTTCTTAGGATATTGGTTCCATATTAATTTACAGGAATCATCTCATCTTTTTACAATGGGATGGATAGATAAATGAATAATTAGTCTTTTCTACTCTGACCTATTGTATTTTGCTGAATTCTGCTAGAGGCTTCAAATCCCTAGAAAATCTTTTCTGGGACATCTCCAAATCTATAAGCACGTGGAGACACTAATTAATGTAAAAGCCTTACTTGTAAAGCCAGAAATACTAAAGATTTGTAACAATAGTCTTTCCTATTTAGATTCTCCAACATTATTAAATTACAGATTTTCTATTTTATTAGGCACTGAGATATTTGGCTCCATTTCATACAGCAGAAGGAAAGCTAAAAGGCAATTTGAATAAAATATCTTTTATTAAGTAGGGTTTATTTCTTAATTTTATTGTACAAAAAATCTGAAATTATCTCTAGACTTTCGCCATGTCCAGGTATTTCAAAATTCTGATGGTAAAAGCTTCAGCTCTGATTATTATTAAGGATAAATAATCAAAAAGTCTCAGAGAAACAAATAATGTAATTTCTCCATGACATTAAAAATGAACCTGGAGGACTGGAAAGGTCTCAGTAAGTTGAAAAATCAATGCCTGACTTCATTCTTTTTTTACAAAAAATTATCTGAATGCTTTTCCCCTCTCCATATTTTGATACCTTTTTACTATTATATAACATGGGTTTTTTTCCTGGATAAAAATATTCCTCATCTAATCCGCACAAATTCAAAGGAAGACTTGTGTTCTACATGGGGAGCTGTTGATCCTTACGGGACAGACTGTGCTGCTGCTCAGTATATGGTGTTGTGAGTTACAGATGTTGTCATCCCCTTTGGTGCACAAAGCCTGAACAGAGGTTAAAAATGCAGTGGTTTCAAGAAGTGAAGGGGATATCTCACTGTTGCAGCAAGCCCTGAAGATCCATACAGATCCCGAGCCCACCAGTCCCCTTCTCACCTCTCTTCATACCACCTTAGAACTCTCTTGCTATACCTTTTGTTGGCTCCTCTTCTCATCCTGATCAGTTGCTAGTGAGAGCTCCTGGCAAACTTGAACCACCAAAGGATGCTCTGACCAAGACTAGATTCCAATGTTCAATTACAGACCAAATCAAGCAGCTGAGCACTCTGGATATTTTACTCATCCCTTGCACCTACAGCAAATTTCTCAGCAACCCAGGCCCTTGACTTGGTGTCACCTCTTGCAGGAAATATAAGTTTGAAACAGTCTTTTATTTTTCTATTCTTTCAAAAGCAAACCTGCTTTCCCAGAAATAGAATATTCTCCTCCATAGACCTTTATTTTCTTTTTTTTTTAATGTGAGTTTGAGATCAATCTTTACAGTTTTCCTCAATTTCATCAACACTGTTTAATCAGCTGTGCTAGATTTGAATCAGTCAGTTGTTACTCAACATTGTGCTTTTTTTCTCATTTTCCAGAAGCTGTTAGAACACTATTTTTACATAAATATTTATTGTGTTTAATGGTCGCTTAAAAAAAAAAGAAAAGGATGCTTGCTGAATATTTCTATTTTTTACTTCTCATTTTTGTCTGGTGCTTACCCAACTAAGTCATTCAAAAAGCAGAGCTCTGGGAATCAGTCCCTGTGATGAATCACTCTGTCTTGCAATGCTCGAGAGTCCTTCTATACCATTAAATCAGGCTGATGATCCAGATTTTCTGATATATGGTTCTGTGCTTCAGCTGAAAAAAAGGCGAAGTCAATGAATTTATCCCAGTCCTACAGCAAAAGTGAAGGTGACATGTGCTGGAGATGAAACCAAAGTGCTTGATGATGTGCTCTTTCAGTATCTGGGATATAAGAAGTTTTCTTCTGTTGTGCTCATTCTACAGAGGGTAATAAAAGTATGAAGAATGTACCTCAAGAGTTAGGAATCATTATAGTAACAAATATATATATTTTCTCTTATAGACAAGAGAACACTTGAAGGAGATAGGCATGAATTAGCTCATACTCAGGGCTCTGCAACACAAATCTGGAATGTTTCTAATCTTTATTTTACATCTGTGTGAATGTGCACAATACCAGACTACCCTGCCCATCTGTTTTCAGCATGACAGTGATTGTTAGTTGTTTTGGTGTATGAGTTTACTCTTCTTGTGCCTCAAATTCCAGAAGAATAGTAAATAGCCTTGTTCAGGTTCAGTGATACTGCCAGCGAGACAAATTAAAGCACTGCTGAGAAAAAAGAGCCAAACTTCTGTATGAAGTAGGAAACAAAATATGTATTTTTAAATAGAACAAAGGCTCTTGAAGTTCACATAAAAATAATCTTTGAGCAGCAATAGACCAGACAACATATTGTATAGAAATAAGAAATCAATTGATTTCTGATTATAAATCCTCCAATAAAATAATCTATAAAGCAGTTTAAAAGAGGAATATGCACTTTGCTCTAAGTGCTTTCTTCTACCCCATATTTTCAAGGAACCTATGTTTACTTGAACACTAGGTATGTTTGTGTGTAAAAGCTGGTTGGAGCTTTGGACTGTTCTGCTTGTAGATTTGAAGCACACTATGAGGAGTGGTTGGGAGATTTTCAGTACTAAACTAGAATGGTTATACAAGATAAATTATTAATATTGTTCTAATTTAATTTTCTAAGGTTTCCTAGATGATAATTAAGAATGACAGGTTTACACCTGTGAAAGTAGACAGAGTTCTAGTAAGCATACAGGCACTTTCATGCTCTTGGAAAGGTCACAAGCTATGTGCAAGGAGACAGCCAAGTTTTCTCATGGGGCCTGGTGAGGAGGGAGGAGAGACGTTTGATTGCAGCACTGGAAAAAGAGAGAGCAATTAGTGATAAAAAAACAGAGTGTCCTGAAAACCCCATCAGTTTGTGGTGGAAGCTGTTCCTCAAAAGCAGATGACTGCTGGAATACTTAGTGCCTTTTACTGCTTCCTAAGGTCATGCAAAGGCACGTTGCGAGGAAATATTGCCTCTATTCTCTTTTGTTTGCCTTCAACAAAGTAAAATCAGGCCTAAAATGTATCTGGTTCTTATTCTATATTCACTCTAAAATTAATCTCTGAGCTGGTCAGTTTTATTACTTATTTTACGATACATCTTTAACTGTCGCCATGCAAAACGTCATTGCTGGCTGCTGAGAGGATTGTTTCAAGAATTAAGACAGACGGGCAGGGGAAGGAATTAGCTATTATAAGACGAGTCCTGAAGAGGAATGTACTAATTAAAAATCTGAGGAATTACTTCAGATGAACTGATTTTCTTCCCAGAGAAACAAACATTCTCTTAAGGAATCTGATGATAAGTTCTTAAAAAGAAATAGAGCTCATCTTGTTTTGTGTTATTGTTTCTGATATGGTCCCCTTCCAAGCAATTTTCAGAAAATTTTACGTTTTATGGAACAAAGGTGTAATTTTGAAATGGTCAGAATCATAGGAAATGGAAAAAACACTAGAATAGAGTTACTTTATGTTTTTGTTGTATATGTGAAATACAGACAACACCACATTCTTCAGAAGGCTGTGCTCTTCAAAAGGATATGCCATCCTATTAATCCAGATTTTTTCTCACAGACAGGAACTTGCACACACAGAATGTGACTAAAACGATGCCAAATCAACAGTGTTTCCAGCTTTTTCCTCTATAAACAACTGAATTTCATTAAGTTCTACTTTATATACATGGGAAAATGAATGGCAAAAACGTCCAGAAGAGGAAAGGAGGAGTCCAAAGTAGACAAAACCATCAGCAACAGCTTCCCTTCATACCTGCCATGCAAGCACTCAAGGTGAGAGAGATGTACTGGAGATGTACCCTGTCTTGACTCAGGGCTGAACATCATTAGACATCTAGTTTCTAAGAGCTCTCATTTCACACTGTGGCGTTGAAGATCCATCAAGAATGTCTTTTGGGAACTGTGCCTGTTTATGCTGTAAACCAGGAAAAAAAAAAAAAAAAAAAAAGAGATAGAAAGTAAAAAGAAGTGCTGAGTCAGCTCTGCTTGTGGACAGTGTCTGTGGTGGCTGCGGAGAGCTGGTGTGCAGAACTGCCTAGGATGATCCTTATCTGCATCTGTGCCTACAGGAGGTTGCTGTTATTGCAGCTCATGGGTTGAAATAGCACATACACATGCTGGGGAATGACTGCAAGAGCACTAAGGTTACAAGTCTTTGGAGATGCCGTTTCTTCCCTCACCAGTTCCCCCAGTAAATATTATGGGGTGACACGGGTTTTCCTTAGGCTATCCTAAAGCGGTCAACTTTCTGTGCAGTTTACTGCATCTAACAAGAACTTGATGACTAAAAGTCTGTAAAAGAGGATCTTTCAAAAACCATATTAATAATGTTATGAATTTCAGGATTGAAGGTCCTTATCTAGGGCAGAAAAAGTCTCACAGGAAAATGTCGCTGAATATGAGCAAATTCTTCTGGAAGAACATCCTGCGCTGCACAAAAGGCTAAAGAGTAGCAAAGGAGAAAGAGTGAAAATTTTCTTCTTTTCCCTCATCACATTTTATCTGCTAGTACGGGACAGTTGCTGCATATGGCCCTTTGATCATCTACCTTGGTAGTTTCAAACTGATAGTGTCAAAAAAATCTAATATAGAAAGACTTAATGCTGAGAAATTAAGTGAAGCTTTGTCTTATCCACAGCTGCTGAATACTGGTGTGGTTTAACAATCCTTTTTGTTTTTTTCAATATATGACACAACTAAAGATGAAATAATGTCCTTTCTCCTTTCAGACTGATTATAGGTAATAATGAGAAAAGTGCAGCTGCTGACATACTTTTGTGGGAGCTTGAGACCGGTTGATTGACAGGACCAGTCACTGGAAACAGAAATTATATACTGTAAATGAGGTTTTTGCCTGACTTTACATATCACCAAGGCAGTTAGTCACTGAATTTAAAAAAAAAGGTACATTGTATGGGTATTGAGACAAAGAAGAAATTGAAAATAAAATTCTTTGAGAAACACAAGCAGAAAGACAAATAACCTTGAAAATAAATTGGTAAAATCCAGTACACATTTCTAGCTTAGATGTGTATATCTTCCTTAAAGTAATGATACAAGCCACCACAACAATAACGACAAAAAGTAGTTTACAATAGCAATATTTCTCTATTGTAGCTTAAATAAGGAAGATTGGAGTTTTAGAAAAACACAGTAAAACAAGATTGCAATAGTAATCATTTTTTATGTTCAAGTGGAGTAACTAAAAAAAAATACCACTATCTTCCTAACAAGAGTTAAGGGTAGAGAAGAGACTGAAAAACTCAAGCTTAGTTGGTGAATGAGCAAGTGACTGGGAATAGGAACTGAAGGTCTTGTATTTGTTCCGAATTTCTCTTTGACACAGAGGGTATTCACAGGAGATTCTGCTGTTTCACAACAAAGTTGTTACTTTAAAAAAAACCCCAATGTATTACACAGCACTATTTCTAATTTATAGCCTCTTTAGAGGCTGAAAATACTACTTGGCAAGAAAAATCAGTGATGAGCAATATGAAACATTTTGTTTGGCCATGTATGGGCACATTCACAGTAGCTTCCCAGTTTCCAAAGCAAAAAATACCAAGGTTATTTCTTCCACTTCTGAAATATACTAGTGGGGAAATAAATTCTAGTAGGAAGAATAAAAATACCTTTTATTTCTCTTTATTATTTATGTATTTGTTTTGCTGAAGAACTATCGTACAAACTATATAGGCAATAGGTTGTTGTGTGTGGATGTACAGGTATGTAATGTTTCTTTTCTTTCTCCTTGTATTTCTCACAAAGAGTAAAAAAGTGTGCTTTCAGCTTTAACATGTGCATGGTAAAATTTGTGGGTTTTGCTTTTTCAAGGTTTTTCTTTTGGTTTGATGAGAATTTTAGAGGCTATTAGTGAGTGGCTAACACATGTCCACAACAAGTGTTGGTCACTAGAGGTGAACTACTGTGTTCTGTGATGCTTAACCAAAAAAAACCCCATGTGTTCATTATTGTACAAATCCATCTTAGAGTTTATTTTGAATCTTGCAAATTTCTTGGATTTTATTTTTCAGGGATGGATAAATTAACAGAAAAAAAAAATGCTAGTAAGCTGCAAATATAGACTCTTCAGTTATAGATACTGGAATGGGATCTGGTTGAGTCTTAAGGTAACTCAGCCTGCAGCTTTTTGGAAGGCATTGTTAGATGCTGATACCGATACCAGTAGTGGGGAAATGACTTACCAAAGGAAAGTCATGTTTGGCCAATCCGACAGCCTTTTCTGAAGGTGTAACCAGGTGGATGGATGGTGGTAGTGCAGTGGATGTGGTTTGTCTTGATTTCAGTAAAGCATTTGACACCATCTCCCACAGCATCCTCATGGCAAAACTGAGAAAGTGTGGGCTGGATGATCAGGTAGCGAGGTCGANCCATAAGGCTGTGCTGCCATTCAAGGAGACTTGGACAGACTGGAGAGTTGGGCAGGGAGAAATCTAATGAAATTCAACAAGGGCAAGTGTAGAGTCTTGCATCCTAGAAAGAATAACCCCATGTACCAGTACAGGCTGGCAAATGAACTCTTACAGAATTGTGTAGGGGAAACAGACCTCGGGGTCTTGGTGGGCAGCAGGATGACCATGAACCAACAATGTGCCCTCATGGCCAAGAAGGCCAATGGCATCCTGGGGTGTGGGCAGTAGGTCAAGAGAGGTTTTCCTGCCCTCTACTCTGTCCTCATGAGACCACATCTGGAATATTGTGTCCAGTTCTGGGCCCCTCAGTTCAAGGACAGGTTGCTGCTGGAGAGAGTTTAGCACAGGGCCACAATGATTAAGAGGATAGAGCACCTCACTTATGATGAAAAGCTGTGGAAGCTGGGGCTCTTTAGCTTGGAGAAGATGACACTGAGGGGTGATCTCATTAATGTTTACAAATATGTAAAGGTGAGTGACAGGAAGACGGAGCCATACTCTTCTCAGTGATGGCCAATGATAAGGGGTAATGGGTATAAACTGGAGCACAAGAGGTTCCAAAGAAACATAAGGAAAGTGAAGGGCACTGGAACAGGCTGCCCAGATGGCTTGTGGAGTCTCCTTCTCTGAGGACGTTCAAAACCCACCTGGATGTGTTCCTGTGTGACCTGCTCTAGGTGGTCCTGCTCTGGCAGGGGGGTTGGACTGGATAATCTCTTGAGGTCCCTTCCAACCCTTAATATTCTGTGATTCTGTGGAATCCCAACGAGTGCTCAGCTTTGCAGATCTTTAATCCGAGAACTATGATTTAGTGGCTGAATGGTGGGTTTAAGTGACTGAATGAGACCCCGACTATGGCTCTACTGATACAGGTATGATGGGTATTCATCAGTTCAGCTCAGGATAAAGATTGCTCCTTTAAAAATATACTACTATTTTGTCAGTGAGATACTGCTATGATCATCTCTCTACTCTATCTGCATTTATGACTTAATCAGAGGCCCTTAGTGCTCATGAATTAACTTTCTGTGACTCTTGTTCACTTCTCACTGCCTTTCAATCCTGTTATTCCTTCTTCTGTACTGCTTGGCCACTTCCCACGCTCTCTGAAACTTCTGGGCACACTTTTCCTTTATGTCCCTCTTTTTCTCATAGTCCTTATTCATTTTGTGATACTGACTGTACTTCACTAATAAACATTCCACACTATGTCCTCCTATCTCAACTCTTCTCACAATATAAAATTACTATTAATCATTCTGTCTGAGATACTCATTATTCATAAATTGATACATGCCACAGAACTGAAAACAGACTATCTATCTTACTTAAGACCATTCTAGATCTTAAATGAAAGAGAGATAACAGTGTTAACACAGTCAGTGCTTTGACAAACAAGAGAAAGAGAGGAAAATGGATCATCATATGAGCTAAGAATTTTCCATTCAGAAGCCTTATCCCAATGCTGACAGCCAAGAACATGTATAGTTAGTGGATGGGGCTGAAATACCCTAATTCTACATTTTAAAATTATCTGATGTTACAATATTTAGAAACATTTGGATCTGGTTTTTACTTTCCATGCTTTCAGCTTTCTTGAAGCACAGCTAAGATAAAAACTATCCCATTGTTATCCAGAATGTGATACAGCTGGAGGAAAGCAGAGGAAAACCAAACACAACTATTGAACCCATAGAAAATTAAAAGGAAATGAGGCTGCCAGCAGCTCAAGAGGGATAGGGAACTTCTGGAGAGAGTCCTGCACAGGACCAACAAGATGATCAGGGGACTGGAGCACCTTCCTTATGAGGAAAGGCTCAGGGAAATGGGGCTGGAGAAGAGGAGACTGAGGGGGGATTTCATTAATATTTACAATTATCTAAATGGTGGATTTCAGGAGATTGGGATGTCTCTTTTTTTCTATTGTATCTAGTGACAGGACAAGGGGTAATGGGATGAAGCTGGAAACACAAAATATTCCATTTAAACATAAGGAAAAACTCTTTCACAGTTCAGGTGAGGAATCCCTGGCACAGGCTGCCAAGGGAGATTGTGGAGTCTGCTTCCTTAGAGGTCTTCAAGATCTGCCTGGATGCATTCCCATGATCTAGGTGGACCTAATCTAGGTGGACCTGCTTTAGCAGGGAGGGTGGGCTAGATGATCTCTAAAGATCCCTTCCAGCCCCTACCATTCAGCGAATCTGTGATATCTAGAGAAAACAACAGCTGATGGACCCACTACAACATGGGCACCCAGCATGTGCCATGACAGTGAGCTCTATAAGGTCCCTTCCAACCCTTACCATTCTGTGATTCAAGACCCCTAACTTTTAGGGCAAGCTCTTCTATTTTAAGGTTTCAAGTAGTCATGGGGGGTGCAAGTAGGGTAAGGTGGGTGTCAAGATCAAGGTTGTGTGTATCCTGTTTCCTGTAGTCTGCTTCTTTTGAGAGCCACCAAGTGAGGAGATGCTGTGTTTCTCATTCACATGAGGATAATATATACAGATGCAGAAAGAAATTGCTTTCTCAGGTAATGATCTGACCTTCAAAACTTTGCTTTTGTGAAAGAAAGATTTGACCATTGTCTGAGGAAAGATAAGAATGTTGACTATTGAAGGGTGATATGTAGGATTTCATGAACAGTGTTCTTTGGTCTCATGTTGTTTATCATTAAATGTGAATAAAGACTCAGTGCCAGTAACTGAATTAAATTGTGTGTTTCAAATGCATTTATTTTATTTGAAAGAGGTGGACTATGTAAGGTTTTTAATTTTACTGAAGTGACTGATGAAAAGAGGAAGATGTTACAGTAAAGTGGATTAGTCTGAAATTCTAATCTTTGCATATATGTAGACACTAATTTAATAACTGGAGAGAAATTATATACATATATGTAAAACACACACACACACACATATATATATATAAAACACAGTGAGTTGCATGATCTTTTTAGTGGGGAAAAAAGTGCTTAGTAGTGAAAGCACCGCATAATCAATGCTGAAAATCGAATAAACCTTATGACCCAATTAATCTTTTTTACTACCTGTCTGTCTTTACTTAGTTATTTTAAAACAGTTCATTAAGAATTCTGCTTGACTGAAGTAATAACAATGAAAGACAAGATCCTGCTAGAACACTCCAAAGGACTTAATATTACACAATTTTCCTTTTTTGTTTATAATTTGCAACTTCACAGGAAGAATCATACTTTATTTATGCAAAAACTTCTGACTTTGCAGTGTCCTTAGTCATCTTGTAAGCAATGACTGTTCTTCATTCATTAGTTATAAAGTTTGAATACCGTTGTTCTGCAAGACAACTTGATGATTAGATTAATTTGTGATGGTTATTGTTTAATTATTGTGCCTCACAAATTCTTAACATCTGCAAATAAGGAAATATCCCTTGCCATCCTTGGAGCAATTTGTTCTGGTAAACTCAATGAGTTTTTAGATATTATATTTGTGGTGAGCTATTTCTTGTAAAATGTTTGGATATTTTCATCTCCATTTCCTTGTTCCTAGTCAATTTTCATTTGGATTTTCTCCACCTCAATCCACAAGGTTTTTGTTGTATTGATCTTCTGTTGAAAAAAAATCTCCAATGATTATAATAAAATCTCAGGGTGTGATGTAACCTTTATCATTTTTGTAGCAACATATTTTTTTCAAAGTCTTCAGAATTTAAAGCTAGCTTTCTTTTCCATAACAGTATGCTATTTGGCTTTGTGGTACTTGGCTCAATTGTTCTTAATGTTAAAAAATGTACAGCATAATGATATAGGTTATCTTACAGGTAAAGTTACAGATCCTTTACTCTTCACGGTATGTCATCCACATTGTCTGTTCAAATAAGCCCTTGCAACATCTCTCTGTCAATTCCAATAATCTTTCATCTCCAAAAGAATCTTGTTAGAATATACTATTCGGGTATTGATCTGTATTCCTAACCCTGTTTCTGCTACAAGATTGCATCTACCCATGAGATTAAAGAGTATTCTCTTTTCCTTGTAAAAATAAATGTGAGAGTTCCTTCTGCCTCTCAAAATAGAAAGCAAAATTTAAATTTTCAATACTAAATTTAGTCAACATTACCAATCAATTTTTTTGAAAATGGCTTATTTTTAGGAGCATGGCTCTACAGGAAATCACAGAATTTCTATCCCTGGTAACTCCACATCCATTTCTTACCCTGTTTCAACCAGATTGTAGTTTTCAAAGTCAAAAAGGTATACTAGAAACACCTTTGATCTTCAGGGACCGGAAAAGGGAAACTCAATTAAATAGATCTCAGAGAGGATTTTCTGGGTTTTTTTCTTGGTTCAGGTAAACAGGACAGCCAGACTCTGTGGTTTGATAAAGCATTAACTATATATTTAACTAAAATTAAGAAACATGGTTCATCCAGTCTAAGGGTTAATAACATAAGGGGAAAAAGAAAGAGAGTAAATAGGAATGTTCTTCTGTATGAAACAGAGGAATTAGCTAGATATTGTGCTGAAAATACATTTTCTCAGTAATTCTCATACACAGATTACTAAGCATTGAACACACTCTACAGATATGTTTGAAGAAAAGCAAGTAGACTCAGGCAAAATGTTGAATTGTTCCCTTGAAATATCTTTAGAACTGTCTTTGGTTCTGCACCGATGTCCTTAATGCCTCCCATGGAGTGCATTGCTAGGGAACTGAGAAGCAGTCTTGCAAGCTGGTGCGAGCAGTAAGGAAAGCTCTCCTTGCACAATTCCAGAGCTAGCCTGCATAACATGGAGAGCCAAAAAAGGCTTGTGAACTGAGAGAAGTTGATTGAAATGTCAAAGTACTTGGAGCCCCACAGAGCTCCCACAGAAGAGACTTTTGTAGCAGAGGATTGTTTTGACAAAGGAGTCCTGCTGTGTGAAAATTGCAGCTTTACCTTATGGTGAGTAACCACATATTAGATTCAACAAAATTCATCTTGCTTCTCAGATCTTGAGACGTTAACAGGGAATATTGTTCTAAATCCAAATTGTTCTTCCTAACTACAAGCTGCTTTTAAAACAAATACATTTATATGAAAGTATTGGCCTGTTTCATGAGCCTTGAAGTCCACTTAGGAAAGACTGCCAGATTTCTGAACTCAAAAGAAGAAATTCAAATGAAGAATGAAGTAGCACATACAGCAGAAGCCAGGGGCATTAGACACAGCAGAATGAAAATCAGTTTGAGCTGGTATCTCTTTGGGAGCTAATAAAACTAATGATCTGGTAATATACTGTGCCTAATTTCTAAAAAAGTAACTAAAACAATTGATAGTCTGAATTTGCTGTGGTGACCCTGAATAATGCAATCTACTTTATTTAGTTTGATCTTGTAGCTGAATCTACTCTTTGCGCCAAATTTAAAAAATGTGTTTTCTTAGTTTCTTTTGAAATAAAAAGTAGAAAAAAATTTGACATTGATCAAATGAGAAGTACAAGCATGCATATGTATTTTCTTGCATGATGGTTGATTGAGATTTGGTGCCAGGAAATAGTTTGTTATATTTGCACTGAGAAGTTGGAATCACACTTAGCATTCATCTTCTCTTTGATTTACAGAAAATTATGAACTCAGTATTTCATGGAGACAAGGGTAAACGAATGCATTCAGCTTGTTATTTGTTTGAGGCTTTTTTTTCCCCATTTATTGAGGCACTAGCTATGTCAGACACTTCTGCTTCCACCAGGAACATGCAGAAAAATCTGTATTAGACATATGCTTTCCATTTGGAAAGAAGACCTCTTCCCTGAGGAAAGCAAGCAGTCCTGGGGTTCAGGAGAACAGGGCACATCATATTGAGACATCAGGTGTTTTAGGGATTTGAAGAGAAGCTGTCGGCTACACATTCCTGCCAGGTCTCGGCATGCCCCTGAGCCAGGCAGTACAGTGAGCAGTGATACAAAGCTGTTGGTAGCTCCTCTCCAGCAGTGACCCTTTGACCTTTCTAATAAACTTTAGTTATCATAATGTGCTGCTGAAACGAGAGGTGTCAAAGTGACAGTGTCCATGCCAGGTGTGTGTGTCCTCATCCCTGATGTCTCATGGCTCTTGCTTGGCTGAGCCATGGAATGGGGGAAGGGCTCACTGTCCAACCCATGCAATAGAGATAAATGAAAAACTCTGATCATTTGGTTGTGCAGGAGTAGCTGCTGAGCAACATCTTGAAATTTTCCTCTTCATGACAAGAGCAGCTGCAGTGAACCTCTGGGTCAGAGCTTCTACTGAGCAAACACTGCTGGCAGGCAGCACAAGGTCTTTTGGATGGAAGGGTAACTAACTTGTATGCTCTCCCCCAGATGCATTACTGCTGTTTGGGGATGTTTCTAGGCCGTGAGCCTTTAAAATGGTTAAATGCATGAGGCAGTGGTAGGATAAGCTTGGTCAGGAGGTGTAAATAAAGCAGGTATGTGTGCAGCAGGAGAGAGTACAAAAAGAGCACTTTTCTATATTTGTCTCTGATGAACAAGGAGACAACTGGAGTTTTAAATTGCTTAGAGCAAAACATATGCATGGCTTCACAGTAACTAAAGTTAGGGTGGGCTTGAAGTTTTCTGCAAACTCATCTCTTGGGTGAGGTTATGGGCTTTTCCAATATCATTTGAACTCAAGGAAAATTCATTACTTACCTGACTGCTCAAGCTGCAAGCTATGGCTGTAACAAATTTCTCTTAACTTGGTACCTCAGCTACAAATGTTCAGGAGGAATGAACTATTATTTTTTTTATTATTTCAATTTGGAACTCAAGGAAAACTTGATAACAAGCTAATATCCAACTTGCTGAAGGAAAGGCTCTGTCACAGGGATGAATATGTGTATAACATGTGCAAAGTCTGACTGTAGAGTTTCAGCTTTTCTCTCACTAGTCTAAGGGTAGAAAAGTCTCTGCCATTGCAAATTATATTGGCATCAGGAACTTAGAGCCCACTCTTACATTGGACAAAATGGGGAAAGCAACCATTGCTCTTCTCTCACATATAAAGACATATGCAAAGTAGAATGGAGATTCCAGCACACAGTTCTCTTTCTTTAAATTGCCAAAATTCATTTCACCCAAATGAATGCTTTTGTATGTCAAGAGAGCTGGATTTTGGTAAAGTTTGAAAACTTGAATTGGAAAACAATGGATTCATCTTACAATTCTGGATATCTCTTTTTGTTATCTCTACTCCATCAGGCTTTAAATGCTTCTGTCAAACCGCAGAAAACATTTGCCTTCTGCTGCCTTCCTCAAATCACATCTTGTTGCAGACAGATTTCTCTAGGGTTTGAGCTCAGCTTGGCTATGAGATACGCTCCAGTTTGGATGTTTTTCTGAAGTCATCAAAACATCCTGGATCAGCCAAAATTTACTTGAGAGCTCTTGAAAACAGCCTGTCTCATGTGCTTTCTAACATTTCTGGCTTCCAGTCAGGCTAGAAATACCATGGAAACAACAGTTGTGGCAGTCCAGCTCCCAGCTGCTACCAGAACTCATCATTTGGGAGGGAAGGAAAAGTCACAAACTGAAAACAAACTGTTTAAAGCTCAGAAAAGGTTAAAGTGTGGCTTTAGGTAAATTCCTGTAGTTCTGCATTCAGTCAGACCTGTTTTGCCTGTGTCTTTTTCATCTAGGAAGTGATGCCCACACAGAGTTATTCTACATCAGATTTGGATTTTTTAGAGTATTCAGTGCCGGCCTAAATCTGTTTTCTTTAAAGCTAGTGGGTAGAGCTTGGTTTTCAGTGGGAGTTGAATATTTTGAAAAGCATACCCTGACTACATTTTTGATCAAAGACACTTCCATCTAGTGGAAAGCAATGTGCACAAGTGATAATCAAGTTTCGCTGCACCGCTTGTGAGAACCTGCAAGCCAAGATGAAATTCATCCATGTGTAGGTTTCTTTCTCAGAACCTAAGAAAGAAATAAAGATACAAATCCAGACTGTGAAAGGATTGTTTCAAGGGGTCTACGTTTTCAGGGACAAGCAAAATGATAAACAGTCTATTTTACAAGTACTGTGAAATTCTTTAAATCATTATGAAAGCTGCACATTTCTCCACTGGATCGTTCTGCTTCCCACACACCTTGCACTGCTTTTGGTAGCATGGAATTGGCATAAACTTTAAGCAGATCAATGCAGTTTACACCTAGTTGAGAAACTTTTAATCTCTTCTGGCAAGAGGAAGGTGGGTTTTAAACAGGAACATTTTTTAAAAGAACACAGAGAATACTTAAGATGTGGGGCAGCACTTAATTAGAAGTAGGATAGTGCTCAATGAAGGCTCTCCCAGGTAGCTTGGCACCAGTAGAGAGGTAGTATGAGTTGACGTATCTCCTCTGATTTCAGTGTGATTGCTCTGGAGTGCAACAGCTGCAAACCTATTAGATTAAAGTTGCTTTTTTTCTTCTACAAAGAGTGAAAATATTACTCTTTCAGACACTGTGAAATACCAGAAAGTGGTTTATAACAAGGATTTATTTTTTTTTTTGGGGATACTGAGAAGCTGTCACTCTTGTAAAGCAAATACTTGGTGGTATAAGTGATACCAGTGATACTTGGGAAAGAGTTGGATACTGTAAAGGAGAATCTTTGGTGGGATTGATAAAAGTTGCACACACAGTTACTGCAGCTCTACTGACCCAGGGTAACTTGTTTAACCAACTGACCCTCCCAGCAGGAACCTCAGATTAGACCCTACAGTGGTGTCTCTGTGTAGCTCTGTGCCATTTGCTTTGAGGCCTTTAGCCAACCATCCCAAATATTGTGACCCAAAAGTGTAATTCTCTCTTTATATCAATTTGGCATAAAGTTTACTATTCCAACCTGAACATTCAACTCTCTGCTACTTCAGGATGTCATGCTAAAAGATATGTTTTGTAGCAATGACAGAAAAACTTATACAGATGATTGAAGTTTCAATAGTTGCAATAGTTTAAATGTAACATAAACATGGGTTGAAGGAAAACCTAAGGAACGAAGGCAAAAAATGTCACATTAATATTAAATGCTATCCAATTTAACAAAAGTATTCAAGTTTTATAAAGAACACATCAAATTGGGGATGAATACCTTTTGCCTCACCTCTTTTCCACTACTTCTCTCTGAGGATAGATTTGCGTAATATTTGCTTGCTCACAGAATATGTGGATTGGCTTCATTCAGAACTCAGGATACCTTAATTAAGACCTTTGCTGTACACTGGTGTTTTATCTTGTGTCTTGTTGCTTACATTGTTGTGACATATAAAACTTGAATTTCAGATAGAGTTAACTATATAAATGAAAACTGCATTCCAAATGTAGTTTTGATTATACAATTTTAACAGTGCGTTGTTTTTTTTTCCTTTCTTTGGGGTCATTTCTTTCCACAAAGGTTATATTTACCTTTTAAATGCTTATTCATTTTCTTAATTGAATTTAAAAAAATTCTTAGAAATATTTGTATGTAAATTTCAATGGGAAAGGTCATGACAGTATGTCAAAATACAGAGCTCTCTAATCAACATGCATTTATTCTCCTTTCATTTTTCTTTGTAACTAGATAAGGAGAAAGAAGAGAAATGAAGCATTCATGGTATGATATAACAGATCATTAATTTATGATGTGATGTTATCCTAAATTTTTGAACGGGATCTGTTCTTCTCTTAAAACAGTATTTTCCAATCTTCAAAAATGAAGTGTGCCATAGCAGGCAAAATTTTCCTTGGCAACATTGCAAGCATAATCTGTCTTGCACGCTTGTGCCCATATGCTCTTGGAGACTTGATAAATTATTTGAATAAAACAGTTGTCAATAATTCAGAAATTTCAATAAACATATAAATTAATGTTAATGGAAGCAATTCTGAGACGTCCAAGCTGTATAATGATTCACTTTATATTCTAGAAAAATTAGTATGAGTTTTTGCCATCCTAAAGATAAGAACTGCTAAAAACATGATCATTGCTTTACCCCTTTTTGAACAATAATTTGAGCTGATGCTGCTGAATTACATAATGATCTTGTAATCTCATTTCAGTCCACCCAAACTCCTGAGCCTGTGCATAGTGCTAGGGGATGTGAAACTGACTTTCTGTGGCTGCTTATCTGCTGCGCCCTGAGGCTATGAAAATGCTAAATTATAGCCAGAGTGCTTAGCACCTTGAGGGACCAAGTCCTTCATCCCAGAGATATCTACAGCACAGAATTGCAATCACTCTGTAACTGTAGCTCTATGGTTTGATTTGTGTATATTTTTCTTTTTTAAGACCACATTTGGTATTCTCAAAGTGTCTAGTTTTGAAGCTTTTCCAATATTTTCAGGTTCTCTTTTGCAGTTTTGCAGGAAGGTGATTAGTTTTAGCAACTGGAAAGGGCATGGAGATTTATTCAGGCATAGACTCAAGAAGTGCAAATGTCAAGAAAGAAGTTGAAGAAAGTAAATGTAAGAACAATCCAAAAGAGAGCAACCATGGTAACAAGTTTACAGTACTATGTATTTTGCAATCACCATCCTGTGTGGTGATACCTCCTGGAACTTGACATGGATCCATAAGCTCTGCTCTCTCTAGCTGTATTGCAGATAAAGCTATAATGCAGAATGTATTTAGAGAAACGTCTTGGCCCAATATGTGTGATGACTGATGCCTGAGATGGAACCTAACTTGATTAATTTCTAAAAGTTACATATTTAGGAGATTTACTCAAAGGTGAATGGAGAGAATAAAAAAGCAACAGGTCCACTGTATTTGAAATCTCCCACATTTCAGGTTGCTACCGACAGAAGCATGAGATTGTGTGACCTACTCTAGATGGTCCTGCTCTTTTAGGGAAGTTGGACTAGATGATCTTTCAAAATCCCTTCCAGACCTTGAGATTCTGTGATTATTCAACCTTGCTAAGCATCTTTGAAAGGAATATTACTTTCTGAGAGTGACTGTGAGAGCAACTTTTTGCTGTTAAGTCTTAAACACAGATTTCATATAATATTTCCCTACAAGGCATAGGTCACGTCGTCTTAAAAAAAAAGTGTATGGTATGTGGCAAAAATATCATGCTTTTTAGTCTATTTTTTTTTTCATTTAATTTTTTTTTTTCCTTAAAACATACTTCATTATTTTACAGACAGATTGACTGGTTAATTGTTGGCAAACTCAGTGTGTGCTATGTGGGTGGATGTGTTTCTGAAAAGAGAAGTATTGCTTTAAACATCAAATTCCAAAGCAAGTTTCACAGGAGGAAGACAAATATTATCATGAGGAGATTAAATCATTGTCCCAGTAAATGGCCTCAGCTGAATTAGCCATTGTACATCTATGGAAGCTGGACCACTAACAAAAACATTTCTTATGTGTTTCTTATGTGTTGTATTATGCCTTTAGGAGATGAAAAAGCCAGTCTTGATGGTCACAGCCCATGAACCCTGTTTTATTGGTCTATCTTTCAGTGTGAGCTAGAGGTGCCTCTTTCTACCTCCTTCTCATCTAGACCATCTCATCTAATTCCATCACTGACAAGGCTGTACAGGGTCTAATTCTCACTCTGAACTCAGATTTCCTACCTCAAACCTCAGCTGTTGGTAATCTGGACACTATCTTCAACTCCAGGATCAGTAAACGTCTTTAGTGCATCTCCAAGAACTGGCCTTCCTACCTCTAATTCCCTTTTCTGCCTTCTACAGTTCTACAGTTTATTTCTCCCAGTGTCCTTCTGGTCTGCTTTGAATAGTCATCTTTCCTGATTTACAGCTATGAAGCAGTGCTGCTGTTTTCTTTGTAAACTCATACTCACTCCCTCTTCAATATCATATTGAATGTAACATACAGGTTGCATTAAAACTATTTCTGAAGTCTGTCAAAGCTATCTCCACTTGTGTTTACTGCCAAGATCTGTACTGGGAACAGAAATAGTTTGATGCAATTTGGAGCAAGAACAGGTTGATCCTTAAGAAAAAAAGTCCAGCTAAGTGTGCCTCTTATTAGTCCCATCACTATTCACAGCTGTATAGCATGAAAATTTAGACAGCAAACCAGAAAGTATGTATTTTTCAACATCAATTTCACTTAAGAGTTTAAGGAATGTTCCTTGCTTCCATTTACTATGTTTTGCTGAATGGATGCTGAAATCTCAGGCTATTTCAGCTAGTCATTCCTTATTCTGGCATTTTCTCTTTATGCAATTTATTCCACTTTCCACCATTTGGGCTTACAAACTTCTTCAGCATTTGCAGTTATGAAGACAGGTAAGAACCTGAGGTTTCTTGCTTGCTTGTTTATTTCTCTCAAGGTGCCTGAGGCATGTAGATTTTTTAATCGTTTACTCAATCTTTGTCAAACTGGACTGGAATACTTTTAGTCTGTGTGCTGGACCCTGGCATCTGAAGTGTCACTCAAGTAAGAACTGGAAGCACAGGTATGGAATCAGATTTACCTAAAGAAAAAAGAAAACCATAGACCACTAATATCTCTTATACAGATGCAGTGATGAGAATTTTTAGCCTAAAATTTGAAATTAATTTTCTATTGTGGTGTTATTACATCTGTGATTTGATAGTTGTCTGACTGTACTTAAGTGAATACAATACTGCAGCAACTGAGTAGAAAAAAAAAAATCTGAATGAGAAGTACAGATTTAGGGTTCAAAATACTGCTCTGGAGTGAGGGGGAACATCCAGAATCTGTGAAAGTCATAACCACAAAAAAGGAACTCCAGACAAGAAAATGTTTGTTTGTACTGTTAGTCATGCGTCATTATGTTTCATTAAATATATCTATAGTGAAAATCAGAGGATAAAGTCTTACTGCTTATTTCAGTGCAGTATTTATACAACAAGCACAGCTGAAGTAACTGAAGCATGAAAATATCTTGATTTTTTAACTTACAGGATGCTTAACTTGAAAATAACATTTTCTTGTAGACTAAAAGATATTTCCATATTTCATTGTTAGCATTAAGCAGTTCTGACCATCAATCCCATGGGATGATATTGGAATCCTTGATGTGGAATTTCAATATTTCAGTTAGCGGGGTAAGAAAGAAGATTGTTTCTGAGCATGTGATTGTTTTTGTAGTGGCCATTTCCAGAATATTTACAGCTCTGAAATCCAATCTGTTGTTTAAGAGGTGCTGGAATGCAATTCACTAGGAGGTCTGGGTGAAGTCTTGTATGGGATTTAACACTAAAACTGCAGATCTATGCTGTATTGAATCATATCTTTATGCAGATTAAAGGTGTAGAATAATAATTTTTTCTTCTGCTGGCACAACAAATGGCTACCTCGTTCATGATATGTGAATGGAGAATGTCCTCCATGTAGCACCATTTTGGCATTACACATCTTCCCGTGAACCTTCTCTTTGAGTTATTAAGACTTCAGACTTTATGGCTGTGAGAACGTTATGGAAAGTCCTGACAATATCCTTTTAAAGTGTAGTTGAAAATAGCATTTCAGATTGAAACAGAAAATCATTTCAAATATGCTGATAGATGCAGTTTGGGATTATTTTTTTCCATAAACAAAGCATCTTTGGTGTCTTAGGTTACTGACTGACAAAGTGCAAGTTAAACTCAAGTGACAAGAAGTGTCTTTTAATCTCTTCAGCAGTGTTCTAGTTGCAGTAATGCTTGAGTTACTCAAGGAGGAGCAGATCACATGAGTCCTTCTGCAGTCCCAGGATAGGAAGGGTCTCAAAAACTTGGCTTTCATCTTGTGTTCAGGATTATGGTAAAAGATGAAACTGTCAGCTTTGAATTCATGTGGCAAAGTTTATACCTTAAAAAGAACTTAATTTTCATGAAAGCTTTCATTAGGTGTTGTAGATGATTGCTATTGTACTGATGATCTGGTGTTGAGCAGTGATTTTAAGTGAAGTTCTTGTCTTCATGTCATCACATTGTACTAGATATTTCATTAAATCTGTGGTGGGATTTTGTGTAGTTATAGTATGAAAGGAAAGATATTTTTATCCAGTAAACTAAGTAAGATAAATGATTAAAGGAAAGGAGGAAAGGAGGAGGAGGTACTAGAGCAAACAAAAGCAAAAACTCATGCTACAAGAGCTACAAATAATCACTCTGCTCATGTTTTCTTTCCTCTGGATTTGCAAAGAGTTTAATACCTGTCTCCTACTAGGTGGATGTGTTTTGTTTGGTTTTTTTAAATTTTTTTCTGGAAGAAATTGCAACACAGGGTTGATAACTACCTGGATTTAACTGCAGATAATTTCAATGCTGTGGGTCTTACTGGAGTTTTGAATGGGTCATGCCATTGAACCTGGCTGAAGACACCACTGCTTAAAATTCACTGCTCCTAAAAGGAACAGAAAAAGCATTAGGAAAATAATGTTATAAGTATTCTTTTTCAAGATTAAAAGCAAAGAGCAAGAGTCAAGGCCAGAGGGACACTTAGAATGGCTAATGCAATTTATAACTTGTTTGCTTTGCTTTGCTGTCTTGCTAATTTGTTTTAAGATGTTTCCTGATCCTGTCATCTAGATTTAGCATGCAATTCACCTTTCAGACAAAAAGGAATTTTCCACTGCTACTGGAGCAGTAGGAGTGCAAATGGCTGAGTGCTAGGAAAGGTGGCTGCTCCTGGGTGCAGCAGAGGAGTAGTGTGTGACGCCATCCCCAGAGCAATGTTCCTTTTCAAGAGGGGAGGCTGAGGCATACATGACTTCTGATTCCCTAATGCTTAACAAATAGTTGAATTGCCTTGGAATGGTACCATTAAGATGAATATAGGTATAGCTACTTAGTGCTAATCTTGTAAAATCTCTGGTCCTGGAAAATTGAAAAAAAAAATATCAGTGGAACTGAAATGAAATTTTAGTTGGGGCTCAGTACACAAGCTCAAAAATGAAGGGCACCTCTGAAAGTACTTCCCGGTCTGTGTGGATGGAAAGCTCCTCATTAACTTTTCTTCCATATAATGCATCAAATGAGCTACATGAGGATACTATAATTTTTCTCTAATTTAACACTCAAATTCCCTTGATTATCCAGAGTTCTGCAGTATAGTGTGGCTATGACAGTGGGTAATGTTTTAGGAAATGCTTTAGAGAATGCAAGATGGGCAGATATTTCTTAGCAGATAGATTTTGTATCCCCTTGGCACGAGTTTGTGTCCCTGCAATAAGTGACAGGATTTTTTTGGCTACACTGTGTTCCTCTGCTTCTCTTCCATCCCCACTTTATAGTCAGATCCCTCCAGGGCTAAACAGATGTGTCAGCTCAGATGCCAGATGAAAAAGTGGGTCCAAGAGGAAAGTAAAAATGAAAACCTACTTGGTTTTGATAGCCAAAATTAACTTACTGAAATTCTTTATTTTTTTGTTGCTTTTTTGTTTGCATTTAGTTAAAATACTTCTTCCTTCTTCCTCCAAAAATTTGATTTGGAGACAAGCTGAGTCATTTGTTCTGGTTTTACTTTGATGCTATTGAAGTCTTTGGACCTTTTTGTTTTACTGGTTCAAAATAAAAAGTATTTTTAGCTTGAAGATCATGAAATGCAGCCTTTTCAAACCACTGGAGAAAAAAAAAAAGCCACCTTCCTTTCAGAAACAAAGATATGAAGTCTTTCAATGCTTCTTTTAGTATTGATCTCCCTCATTTTAAAATTAAGCTATTCTCAGTCGTCCCAAAAAGCAAATCCTTTTCTTCTACCATTCTGAACTTTCCTATGTTGAGATCTGTGATGAGAACTGAGGCCTGTACACAATATGAAAAATAGTTAATGAAAAAAACAAGCAAAAACAAAAACCCCATACCTTTCTGTAGTTTTAATTTTTCCTTGCTATCTAGTTTTGTGTTCTTTAACAACTAGAAAAAAACTCTGATAGCTTAAAATTTGCGGTGTACAGAGTACAAATGTAACAGGTAAAAGGGAAATTGAAATACAACTCCACACATTACTACAATGTGATGAGCTTTGACCTGTATATGTATCTCTGAATACACATTGGAATTCAAAAGATATCACCAAATACTGCAGCAGTACCCCTTGCTCTCTCCTAGAGACCACTTAGCTCCAACCCTGTCTAGTTATCACTGTGAAGAATAATTGGATCTTATTTAGTTTTTGACAAATTAATGTGTAAAAGAGAATTAAAAGGAAAATATAACCTTTTTCTTTTCTGGAAGGATTTCTATTCTGAAAGAACAAAATAACCTCTGCTGAAGAGATTATCTGAGAATAGAAAGTCTGCATTTCTTGAGCTGTTATCTTGTTGCTTAGAACACAATAGCAAACTGGACTGCTGTTGCTGGACTTTTACTTTGTTCATTAGAGGATGCTACTGGACTATTTTTTTCAATGCTAGAAGTCTATTAAAGTGTTAAATTACAGTATGAGTACCCAGACATGATATCCAAAGCAGAAAGAGTGTTTTCCAGGAATAGTTTTACTTTTGCCCATCTGACAAGAGCATAACAGTGCAACAGGAGATGCTCTGGCTCTCTGGGAGGGGAAGCTTTTGTGGGAATGACACTGCTTTGTATGAACCACAGGTGCTCACCACAGGTTGCTATCTGGAGATTAAGAGTTTATGGGAGAGCACTTATCTCAAGAGTATCTTGAATCTCAAAGCACAACAAATCCAAACCAAAATGAAGAACATGTGATAAAATATAACTTAGGGGAAAAGGATCTTTGTTATCCCCTGAGTTATTGGAAGGAATACATACAATGAATGGGCAAAAGCTGATTTCCATTGATTTTGCTAAGTGATATTTTCTTACTTGGATAAGAAACCGCATAGTTCAAGTCTTTGAGAGAAGCAGAGCAGCCAGTCGTTCAGCTATAGGTTAATGTAGTGACTCCAATGCTCTTCTCCAACTAATTTCTCACTGTAACAGGGTACATCCAGGCAGTTAGTTTAATGTTGTATTGCACTTCCTTTCCCTTCATGAGGAATTTCACTTCAATCACTGCAGAAATATTAACTATGATAATAACAACTCAGAGTTCACTAATTTCTTTCTTTATAGTAGGTTGCCATCACTAATAAGCATTATAGGCAGTTCATGCAGTGCTAGCCATAGTAGCTAGCATTTTCCCTGATGAAATCTAGTTTCAGAAGCTTTTCAAATTTGTGATCTTTCAAGGATTCACAGAGAACTAGAATCAGTTGCTATTTTTATTGCCAAAACTGAAATATATAGTGGAATTACACCAGTTTTGAGGAAAAATAATGAGGAATTGAAACAGCATTTCTCATTTTGGAGATGGTCAAAACTAGAGAGAGAAGAAAGACTAGGAGCTTCAGGGTCTACATCCATATCCTGATCTGCTCTTTGACCTCAAGACCTCAAATGCCTTGCTTTCTGTCTGTGATGTATATTTTGGAACAAATCTTTACTTACCTGTATTTTCAATGTTTGCTTTTGTTTCACAATGGAATGGGGAAATCTCGTGATATTGTATTTTTTACATTAAAATATATCTCTAAATATATATACACACCTCCACTGCTGTGATCATCAGAGTCTTTCTTAGTATATATGCCTGCACATTCATTTCACTAGTTGATAGTTGTTTCTAAATGGCAGTATCGAAAGCACTTCCCTGGGTATGAGCTTAGATTTTCTGGGCATAAATTGAATACACAAAAGCTTGGTAATCCATTTCTTTTTCCTAATGAAACTGCAGCATTCCTTTTCTTTTTCCTAATGAAACTGCAGCATTCCCCTCAACCCCCTTCATGGTTTTTTTGTTTTTTTTGTTTTTTTTAATTCAGCAGCTACATGTTAGAGCTGCAAGATCTGGCCTTTGGGGCTCTGCTGAAGGCTCTAGATAAGTAGATATGTAGTTCAGTAATATTGCCTTATACTGTATAATCAACTGTAATTTTCAGGGAATGAACACACATTTCAAATATAATTTAAGAAAAAAAATGGTTTTAATGTTTCTTTTATTACAAATGAGACCAACGTTTTTGTATTTGCAATTTGATCCTAACACAGGAATAATAACAATAATAAGAAGAACAACAAAAAAAATATTGCTTTGTTCCATACTGAGGGAAACATAAAGTTATAAGCATAAAATGAAAGCTGTCTTGGCCAATCTCTCAACTTGAATAAATTCTAGAGATGAAAGAAAATGAGTGAGTTACAAGTTAAATTATAATTTCCTCCTAGACTTTATCCTTGTGATTTAAACTAGAAAAATCTCCTCATAAAAACTTTTTTTCCAATAAACAGCAAGGATTCATGTTGTGAAAAGGGCAATTGGCCACTGAAGTAAGACATTGCTGTATGCATTAGAAATTACAGAGTTTTTTTGATTTCTTACTTTAAGCTTATGCTTGTTTGCTTTAGTTAGTCATTCAGTAGCATTTGAAGCGTCTATTTGTAGTATTGTACCTGATGTACATAATTAATCTGAACTTTGTTCTAAAAACCATGATTACACAGATATATTACAAAACCTGTGCTATCTCTGTCAGCTTTTACATATCCACTCCGAGATTAAATCACATCTCTGCCTGAAACTCTTGTTTGCCTGCTCATAAAGGATTAAACTTACTTTACATAGTCAGATGTACCATGGTCAGCTTAATTTAGTAACAGAATTTTCTCAGATTCACAATTTTATGCTCATTACTCCATAAAAATTGGTGGGAATTAACATACAATAAACCAAATTAATGAATAACCTAGTGTCTGAAATTCTCTGCAATGATTACTTTGGACATCCACTGAGACCAAAAAAGCTCAGATTTTCTGTTGTTGCAATGCTCAGGGAAGCAGAGATGTAGTATTGAAACTGGCTGTTTGGTCATCATAAAGCAGAGATAAAAGCTTTTGGTTTTTTTGGTAAAAATACTTTGAGTAATGACATACTAGTCTAACAATACTAATCATTGAACAGTTACAAGGAAATATTTTTTTTAAAAGGCTTTCTGTAGTCTTTGTAAAAAAAAACCATAAACTTATGTTACTCATGTATGAAAGCAGAGCATTCAACTGCATCAAAGAATAAAGCAATACAGATGATCTGCATGATCATCAGACATGGGGTCAGTAGTTTGTATCTCCAGCAGGAGTCCATGGGGAGGTACAGAAGCCATCTGCATCCTAACTGTTTTATGCAACTCTAGACATCAGTTATTTACTCAAAGCTCTTCTTTAATCCTGTGTGTAGTATTCCGTTGGTCAGAAACACCAGCTCAACTAAGGAATAATTGAATTTCTTACTTTCCTCAAAATCAGTCTGGAAACATTCCCAAGGATACATCTGCTTCTTTAGTTTGCTACAGAGATGAAGAATTTGTGAAGAAAATTAAAGCTGGAATCATAGAATGGTAATGTTGGAAGGGACCTTTAGAGATCATCTAGTCCGATAGCCCTGCAGAAGCAGGTCAACCTAGATCAAGTCGCTTAGGAACATGTCCAGACGGATCTTGAAGTCCTCCAAGGAAGGAGACTCCACAACCTCTCTGAGCAGCCTGTTCCACTGCTCCCTCATCCTCATAGTGAAATAACTTTTTCTTATATTTAAATGGAACTTTGTGTGTTGCAGCTTTATCTCATTAGCTTTTTTCCCGTTGCTAGATACAATAGAAAAAGGGATGCCCCAACCTCCTGACACCCACCATTTAAATATTTTTAAATGTTAATAAGATCCCCCCTCAGTCTTCTCTTTCTAGACTAAACAGCGTCAGTTCCCTCAGCCTTTCCTCATATGAAAGATGTTCCAGTCCCTTGATCATCTTGGTGGCCCTGTGGTGGACTCTCTGGAAGTTCTCTGTCTCTCTTGAGCTGAGGAGCCCAAAGCTGGATGCAGTACTCCAGATGAGGCCACACCAGGGCAGAATAAACTTTAAGAATCCTAAATCTTGATGTTGTGGTAGAAAACACGTGTAAAACAAGTGGAAAAGTCCCCAGTGGTTGTTTTACTTTTAATCCTAAACTGTAACTTATAACATGTAAATGGGATCAGTCTGTTGCAGAATCAATCCCATGTTTCAGTGACTCGTGTGTGATAGCACTCATCAAAGAACACTTCTGTCTGGAAGATTATCAGTTATGTTAAACTGGAAAGTACTTGCCTATCTGAACTTCCTTACTTTTTTTGTACTTCATTTTCTATACTATATGTTGCATACATCTGGAGGCCAACTTTCTGAGCTTTCAGAGGCTCTGCCACTTAGTATAGCCACAGGTACTCAGTAGCAGTCCAAGATACTGTAGTATAAAATAGTGTACGGTTCATTAAGGAAATATTTCACTTGCCTGGGACTTTCTTAAACTCCTTTCTCCACTGTTCCCTTTGTCCTGACATCTTCTCTACTATATTTTATCATAACCTACCTTTATTCATAAAGAGTTCCACTTCGGTTCCTCCAATCTCACCTCTAAAGGTCCAGTTCACTCTAAGTTCCTCTGAGTAGAAGTTAATAATTCATCTTCTCTCCTGAGCTTTTGCAGAGCAGTACAAGAGACATAAATTAGCTCTGCTTTCACTCCTAGTTCAGAGCTTGCTTGCCTGTTCCTACTCTGGTAACATCTCTTGTTTTTCAGAACTACTTAGTGGAATTGGCAGCCCAGGTGATGATGGAAGGGAGCAGGTCTGTTACTGATGTGATAAGCCATAACCAGCTAACTTGAGAATTAAATCTAGCTGCTGTGTGGACTGAAAACTTGCCATAAGAAACAGGGGAAATGACACAGTGACAGCTTGTACCTAGTTTTATAGGCCTGCTGCCAAGGTACCATTAGAACTTGCGCTGTTTGCCTCATTTGGAATGACTTGCTACAGGCTGTGATCTGATTGTGGCCAGAAATTTATATACCTTGGAGTCTCGTTGCTTTGCTTTGACTGCTTTCTTAGTAGCACATATGAGAGCACTTTTGCTGAAATTCTGTCTGTTCCCACTGAGGATATGTTTTGTTTTCCTCTCCTTATCCTTTACTTTCTTTGTCTCAAAGTCCTAAACTAATTCCTTGTTTCCATTCCTTGTCACTGACTTGCTGTTGCTCACCTGTAAATCACCAGCCTTGAGAAATTACTTTCTCTGGTTCCCTTTTCAGCCAAACTTACCAGGTGCTGCTTTGAGCAAACAGCAATGTACTTGTTTTGAGTAGAAAATAGATGAAATATATACTTCAGATAGTGGATGTTTTTTGATGTTTTTTGTGTTTGTGGGTTTTTGTTTGTTTGTTTTTGGGTTTTTTTTTGGTGGTAGTGCTTAGTGGCACTAATTTATTGCTAATAAATCCTGGAACCTAGCTGCCTATTACTTGTTCCTGACTGTGCCCAATACTGAATGGATGAAATAGCTGCTTTTAATTTTTTTTTCTGCAACATCAGGTACAAGATATTTAAAAAAGGGTCTTGGCAATAGGTGCTTCAGTACATTTAAACATGAAAAAAAAAAAGCTTCATAGAATCATTATGGTTGGAAAAGACCTTGAAGATCATCATTGTTCTTCAGGTTATTAAGGTTATCTATGTTCTTGTTTTCCTTCCATCCCAGGAAGAGGACTCTTAAAATCAGTTTATACTCAAAATGATCACTATGCTAAGTTGAAGTATATAGCCTGACCTGGAGTAACTGTTGTGGGGAAATGACAGTTTGTAAATGCAGCTACTGTGGATGGATTTAATTAAATTTTTAAGAGAAAATAGTGTAAGCATGCCCTCATTTTTTTCTTTCCTGCAAACCAAATTTTCTCATAGTATTATGAATCTATTTGAAACAGAAAAATGTAATCTCTTTTTCATTATATAGACTGTGCATGGTGGAAGATAATTGCATTCTAAGCTAAGTAAGTGGCATGACTGGTTACAAGCCTATAATCAATCTCTAGAATATTAAAGCAGTTCTATGCATTTTCTGCCTCAGTGACCCCAAGAATCAGTTCAGACGGAATCTGATTAGAGTTGTTTGACAGAAGAGATCTAGTAAAGCTTAGCTTCCTGAGAAAAAAATTAGAGCTACAATTAGGTGAAACAGGAAAATCCCATTTCTGTGTAACAGATTCTGAGAGGACGACAGAATATTTCTTAACAGCTGACTATAACTGGGACACTATTACTGTACATATACCAGAGCCTAATTCTATATTTTCAGCAACATTGTTATAACTCATTACACGGTGTTTTCATGAACCAGGTGCTGTAACCATGAGTATTCTCCATAACCTCCACTACCTTCCCGTGAAAATATGTCATGTAATACAATTATTCCTTGCAAGTGGACAATGAGCAGAGAGGAGGTGAGAACTCAGCATCATGGTGTTGTTTACTTATCCTTAGAAACTGTATTTTCACCTGACAGGTTTTTATGTCAATTTTAATCTCTTTTGTTCTGTTTCCATTTTATATTGTGATTTATCTTAAAATGATACCTTTTCTGGTCTTCATCCAGTGCAAGTACTCTCTCTGGGAGCAGTTCTTGCTTGCAGCTGCACACACAGCTGTAGTTGCAACTGAAAAGCAGAGGTGTGTCTGCTTTCTTCTTTCTGTAACAAAGAGTGAAGATGCACATAAATGCTTTCATTCAAATTGCCACATTCAGAGCATTGTTTTGTTTTTTTAAAATTTTCATGCCTTGAAGTGCTACTTCCATTTTCACTTTTCTGCATGAGAAGGCAGCTGGTGTGAAGGTGAGCAATGGTGATACAAGGATTGACATCTTGGAAAAAGAACTTTCTTCTCCTTTGTTATAAAGAGAAAACTTTCAAACACAATACTTTTGTAGAACACCAGAAAACATCTATGAGCCACTTGAATCCTAGGTCTTGTTGATGGTTTGGTATTCTTATGCTACTGTGTAAGTGGTTTCTCTACAAGCATTATTTTTTTCACTTAAATTTGCACATGTTTAAGTGGTTCTTGTTGTTGGTGCAGATTTCACAGAAGTCAAATCAGAAAAGAGTAAAGGCTATCTCTGAACAAAACTTTCTCACTATAGAGCTCAGAGTCAGATGGCCAAAGCCAAATTGGCAATGTAGTTTTATAGGAGTGTGATTGGTTCCTGACTTACCTCTAATGTCTTGTGATATCCAGAATATCTTCAGACTCCATCTCTTCCCCTTTTAAAAGTTTTAAAGGTTTAACTTTCATTTTATGCATGTGGATTGTTACATAAGGAACTGGAAAATCTCTAAAAATAGCATTAATCTTACTCACTGTCTCCTGCTTCAAGAACTTCACTCTTCAACACATCCTTTCTGCAATTTTCCGTCTCTTTCCTGCTATATCTCTTAGCTATTTAAATCCAGCTGTCCACTTTCCACTGGTTTATAAACTTTTTTTTTTTAAAAAGTGAGTGCCATCATCATCTCAGAGCGAATAAAAGAGAAGGATAGTGATTCACTGCCATAGAAATTATTGTCATAAGGAGGAGCCAGCCTGGATGATAAATTGTTTTTTAGAGCCTATGGGAATACTTAAGAATAGAGGAAATATGCTTTTTTGGTTCAGACCAAGCATTTAAAGTCTGCCTCATATCTGCTAAAAGCAAGTCTTAGCCTCTGTATGTGTCTCGTATTCGATGTGAGGCTTTGTCTGGTGTGTGCAGTGTGTCAGCTCTGTGGCTTACATCTGCTGTCACACTTGGGTTAGGTCCAGGTGTGGATTACCTGGATTTAAGGACTTTCATATCCTTCTGTTAGCAGAACTTCTTGTTACTTGATGAGGGAGGAGCTTTGCCTCTGGATACCCTCTTCTCCATTGCTGCTGCAGCTACATCAACTTTCTGTAGATATGCAAATATAAAATAAGATTATAGGCAGAAGGCTGCAAACTTCTAATCACTGGCTATGGGAGCAGTGTCTAGGCAATATACCAAATTTTCATTTGTGCTGCCTGGGCAATACATGAGTGAATGATAATCTGCTTCATGCCTTTTGGAAAACCAAGCCATGGGCATGCCTAATCTCTTCTCATTTCAATCTAAAATGTGTCATAAGATGGTAAGAAAAACAACTTTATATTCTTTGGTTTTCCTAGACCACCAACCCTCTTACATCTTCAGTCTGAGAATCTCTACCTTGAAACAATATTTACACTTATGCTTATTATTTTAAAAATACTCTATGCATGCACTGTTAGAAAAACATTACACAAAGAAAGTAGGATAGCCTTAATTAAACAAGTTAGTGTTTGTCTAGTCTGTATGATTAACTTTGTCCCTGTAACCCCCTGAAATGATAGCACTAACAAATATTGCAAGGCATTTTAAAATTAAATGAAATATTCCTTTGATTACATTAAGGATAATACATTTTAGAAATATTCCTTCAGGAGCTGTTTCTCAACCGTGACAGTACTGATCAATTTGCCTTGTCTTTCCCTGAAGAAGTAATCTTTGAATCTCCTTGAGTCATCATTTGATCAAAGTGCATTTGCAATTTGGCGATTTGTGCAGTCTGAGTCGTTATCTTAATGTAAGGGTCCTAAGGGAAAGAAAAACAAGAGAGAGTGTGCTTATGCATAGGGTAATAAATTGATCTGAGTATGTAATTACATACAGGTAGGAAGAAAAAAGAGGTTTGGGAAAAAAACCCTGTTATTAAAAGGCTTGATAAACAGCTATTTGTGTTGTTTTCCCAAGAAAACCAAAACACGGCTACTAATTAATCCTACCTGCAAGATTTTGCAGGGGAAAAACAAAGCCAGGGAACTCCACAGCTCTTATTTCTTCCACAATTTATAGTTTCTTTGTAAAATTTCCTCCAAAGGAGGAAACGATAAGAAATACTGCCAGTATTAGTCTGATGAACTATGAAAGCAAGGCTCATTCATCAGGTTCATAGTCCTCTACAGACACTTGATTCAGCAGGGGAAGCTCTACAGTCATATGGGAGGACTTGACCAGAGAAGTAATAGCACTGCTGTCCTCTCTTCAGGGAAGGTAACACTTGATCTGTGGATAGTAGTACTTTATTTAACAAAATTTTGACTGTGCAGAAATATGGCCTTTGATTCCATTTTAAGTAACTGGGAGTCACTTTACGTTTACATTGCTGTAGGTGAAAAGAGATCTAGTCCCTTCTTAAAATTCATACTGGAGAGAGGATTGGTGCACTCTCAGTATGTTCTTATGGTACGAATGGTAGCTGTAGGGAAAACCCATCCTCTAGACAAAAGTTATATGGCATTAGGAAAAAAAGGTGATTACATCAAAAATATATGTATTTTACCAATACATAGAAACCAGTCTCTAATTGGAGGGACTTTTGGCATTTCTAAATAAATCATGGTCAGTATATTTCAAAGTTATTTTTAAAACTTGGAATCTTGATATTTTTTCTGTGACTTGTGTTTTTTTCCCTTTGTTACCCTCAAGATGCTAGAAGCACATGTTTATTTTTAATGTGTTTTGAAGTTAAAAAAAAAAAAAAAATCTTAGTCTTAGGACCAGAATAACGGGAACAAGATACATGGTGAAGTTCTCTTATCCCATGCTTAGATACCATGTCTACTCTTTCAGGAAAAGAGCAGACATTAATTTTCTGAGCATTTCTATGAGGATTTGTCACTGAGAAGAAGATGGGTAGAAATGATGAGAGTGGTCATTCACAAGTCAGTGAGCCAGGGACAAAAGGAGAGTGTAGGACTATCCAAGGCAATTGCAGACTTTGTATAGCAGGTTATGGTGTAGCCCAACTTGGAGAAGCTCAGAATAAACTCAAGAGCTTTTCCCCACCATGTA
Source organism: Urocolius indicus (assembly GCA_013401255.1). Taxonomy (NCBI): domain Eukaryota; kingdom Metazoa; phylum Chordata; class Aves; order Coliiformes; family Coliidae; genus Urocolius; species Urocolius indicus. The sequence continues at coordinate 286,391 of WBNH01006809.1, read as the reverse complement.
CTGATGAATATTGGAAAATAAAGCCCTTGAAACAACCTCTCAAATATGTCTCAATACTGAGGCAAGAGACTGAAACATTTCATAGAAAAATACAAATAATAAATTGCTGAAGAGGAAAAAGAGTGCCTCCATGATGGTGTCTTTTTATTCAGAGTATGATCTAAGAATATTGATGTTATCCAGAAAGCAGGATGGAGTTTCCTACAGCTGCAAATCTTGAGCAAAGTGCAAGGACAAGCCCAATAAGCATAAAAATCCCTAAAAGCCAAACAATTTAATTACCTCTCCTCTCTTCTCCCTTCATGTTCTTCTTGGACTATATCATCACTGGGAAAGGAAGATGTAGATTTAAGAGGTGATTGAATAACAGAAGCATTTGGGAAGTGAACCATTTTCTGCTTCACAACTACATTTGAGATATCTTTAGGGATTATGATAGCACAGCCTTGCTGAAAAGACATGTAAGATTTCCTTTTTCCTGTGTTGCTTTAGGCATTCACAGTGACTGGCTTAGAAAGGTGAATAGTTTAACAAGTGACTAGCTGTTATTGTACCTTGAGGTGAAGTGGCCTCAGACTTGCTGCTTCTAACTGAGGTCGAGCAGTTCTGTGTAGTCAAGGCTGAAAGGGGATAGCGAGACCAGAACCTACATGATGTCTTGTAATATTTTGTGTTTCATTTTTCTATGATTGTGTCTTAATTTTTCACTTGCCCTCTCCTTTCCTATTCCCTGTTCTTTTAGATTTATTACTTATAAATCAACAAACTATGGCAGGTATTTTTATATTGGGCATAATCTAATCACTTATGTAGATGATATGAATTCAAGTATATGCTAAGGTTCTTGTTGGCTACATTGACCATTACTAAAACTTCTCAAATTCTTGGTTTGAGAATTTTAGATTTGGGGCTGATACTTGCCTTCATGATGGAACTTTGATGGAGCAAATATTTGCCTTCCCTTTCCCACTTTCTTAAATAGATTTACAGCTTCAGAAGTTGCTAGAAATTAGTGGCCCCATATGGCTTGTCAGCTTCATGTAATTAAAATGTGCAGTTTCTGACAGTGACTTTCATTAGTGCTGTATTTCAGTATATGCTTTGGTGTGTTTAGAAGGAAAGGCAGAACAATTTCATTTGTAATTGAAGTCTAGTTTGTAAAGGGTTATTTAAAAAAAATAAGTAAAGACAGAGGGTATTTCACTTGGGCTGGAATATAATGCATGTGAAGAGCAACCAAAAGTAGTTTATTGGCTTAGTGCCAAAGATTTACGAGACAAGCCATTATATCGCTCAATCAGTTTAGCAATTTTATATGACTGGCACCACATGAACTTGAAATAATATTAGAAATTAAAAATCAAGCATTTTCCTTGCTTTTAACCTTTCAGCTCTTACATATGAAAGCTCAGTCCACTTTGGCATAATCTGTGTGTAAAGAATCAGAGAATTTGAGTTAAAGTGAGTTTTCTATTGAGTACAAGAATGGCCTGTACAGGTTCTAATACTTCAGACAGTAACAACAAAGCTTATTCGCCTGCTTTTACTCAACCAAATGTGCGATATCCTGTGTAATGCCTGAAGTTTTTCTGCATTATGTAATGATCATTGCTCTTGTATATTGAAGTCACTTACTGTAAGCTAATTCAGTTGAATGTCTTCACTTTACCAGCTTCGAACCTGAAACACAGCTCAAACTAAAGCATGGAGCAATTACTGCTGCTGAACAATGGCAAATTTTCCCTGAAGTTTGGGTTGGAAATCTCACCCTCTGCTTGAACACATAATCACAGAATGGTAGACGTTGGAAGGAGCTTACAGAGGTCATTTAGTCCAACCCTTCTACTCAAGCAAGTCCACCTAGATCAGGTCACACAGGAACGTGTCCAGGCAGGTTTTGAAAACCTCCAAAGGAGACTCCACACCCTCCCTGGGCAGCCTGTGCCAGGGCTCCCTCACCCTCACAGTAAAAAAAATTTCTTCAAGTTTAAGTGGAACTTTTTCTGTTCTAGCTTTTTTTTCTGTTATTCCTTGTCTTAAACAGAGAACATTTTGTTGGCTTTTCTTTCTATTCTGACAGGATGCTAACAATATTTCCAAGATTATTCTAGACAGTTACAACAGCCCCTTTGTGAGCTAAGAATTTCTGTCAACTTTAAATTAAACCCCAAGAGGGAACTGGGTGATTTTGGGGAGGCTAAAAAAAAAATAAAAAAAAATGAAATACTGTGCTCTGAAATCTGTCATTACCATGAAGTCTTCTGAAGCTGCAAATTTACTATTGAAAGAACTTTGATTTTTTTCTGATGTGTTGTATCATCTTATTTCACATATATCCTATTGATAGATAGGATGAAAATACACCAACAAAGTTTTTCTGTCTGGAAAATGTTACTTGAGGTACTTCTGTGCCAATTGCCTGAATTCCTTTTGATCATTCTTTGGTACACGATTCTCCAGTTTTCTGTAAATTCAATTCTGCAAATTCAATCTGCTGCAATTTTAAAAAGATATACTTTCTTTTTCTTTTAAGAGACAATGTCTTAAAAAGGGCTTGAAACATTTCCAGAGATTGTATAATTTACAAAATGAAAAAAATTCAAAAAGTGATTGCTAGTTATTGGTTAGAAATCTTAGTTCTTGTTTTGTGCTTGGTGTTGGATGCTGAGTATTTTACGTGTTTCCATGAAAATTTTGATATTTTTCTATTAGATAAACTCCTTGAAACAAAACTTTGTAAAGAACGAAGTTTCTTTGTTAAGTAGTGTTGCCGTTGCGGACAACACTACCTGGCACTCCAGACTAATCTCCCAGCTCAGAGACCGCTGAGGGGAATGGATCACTGCATACACGGTATGGATGTTGGTCATTTTCCACTTTATTGTTTATGTTATGCACTTATATCTGGTAGTATAAGCACCTTCTCTCTGACCTTTTCACTTCCTCTTCACCCCTCGCGTTACAGTCCAAGATCTTCCGGACACCTACCACAAAACAGGATGCACATTCCAAAGAGGCACAGTCAACAGCCTTTACTTTACTCTTGTGCTTTTCTGTGAATTTTACTATATATAAATAAAATTGATAGTAGCTTTGAAGTATGAAATTTTTATTAAATTATTATTATCATAGATTATTATAATAAATTTTGTATAGTATTATGCTGAGTTTGATTAAAAGAAATAAGGAAAAATCCACCTTTTCTGCAGAGTCAACCAATAAAAACCTTAAAATCTCAAAACTATTCTGGAAAGCTTTAGAACTCCTTTGTTTCCTCTGAAGTCATTTCTTCCTGGACTTTCTCAGAAATTAGGTTATCTGAGCAGTAACTCGCCTCAGTTTTCCTTTCTAGTGAGTAAACGTTGGTACCTTGTTCCAATAATTTAAAAAAGAGCTATGATTAAGAACCTGTACGTTAAAGGGCAGTTTCTTGAATAATAGGATGTCTGACAATGTATATTGCAGTGCTTTTGAGTATTGTCATTGTGCAGAGTGAGAGTTTGGTTGCTGCAGAGCTGCATTTTCTTACTTAGACACTTGTCTTTTCTTAAATTACATAAAAGCAAGATGTTAATAGCAAGTATATATAGTATATGCGTGTATGTATATATACATACACACTGGCTTCATCAAAGGTATTCCCCACCATCCTCATTCCCCTGGCATGGGACCACAGTCCTACAGTCCGAAGTAGGTGATGCCTCTCCTGTTAAATGAACAGATGCGAGAATCAAAATCTTCTAACAGCTATTTTCAAAGAAGGAAAATATTCTCGTCATGATAATTACTGATATTAAATAGTACAATGAAATGTTATCATTCTTCTACTGAAAAAAAAACTTAAAAACCTATTGTCATGGTTTAGCAAGGAGTTGCTTTTGCTTAGTAACAGGGGGAGCGGGTTGCAGTGAAGACCCGGTAAAAGTTTTTAGACTCTCCCCCGACTCCTGGGTTCAGACCCACCCCCTGGCCTGGCTGGGCCAATCTGGCGCCTCTGCCATCACTATTTAGGGACGGGAATTTGAGGTGCCAGGCAGGAGGTGTAAGAGTGGTACAAGATGGAGGCGACCATGCGGACCCCACAGTCGGAGAAGGAGGAAGGATGGAGCATCAGACCAGAGACCCCTCTGCAAGCCGTGGTGAGAGTGCA